>LR737407.1:410956-471706 GCA_902655005.2 Marronus borbonicus
GGAAGGAAGGAAGGAAGGAAGGAAGGAAGGAAGGAAGGAAGGAAGGAGGGAAGGAAGGAAGGAAGGAAGGAGGGAAGGAAGGAAGGAGGAAAGGAAGGAAGGAAGGAAGGAAGGAAGGAAGGAAGGAAGGAAAGAAGGAAGGAAGGAAGGAAACAACACCCAGTATTTAGGAAGAAGATGCACATCGATAGATATCTACAGATGCGAGATCTCACCATCATCCGATGCAGCACGCGACGGTAATTAAAGCATTACTATCCAGAGTCGAAACAATCAGTGATGATGATTGGCTACATCTAGCCAATGAAATCACATCTGAAGAAAGCACTGAAGAAGAATGGTTACACTAACATTGACGTAAGAAGAGCCACTAGGAAGAATAAGCCTCTAAAGACGACTACAGAACCACAGAGAGAGATGGCATGTTTATCATACGTAGCGGGAATCACCGAAAAGGTAGGAAGAATCCTGAGGAAACACGACACATTACTACGCTAAGAACAGGGCACATAAGGTATCCATAAGTCCTATAATCCATATGTCAATGCAGGCAGTGCTACGTCGGACGAACAGGAAAGAGCTGTCTCGGTAAGAATAAAAGAACACAAAAGGGACGTAAGATTTAAAAGAATCGAGCAATCACACGAGACTAGTAAAGTGATAGCCACCAGCAAGAATTACAGAAATAGACTCATCAGGGAAGCCACAGAAATAGAAAAAAGCAAGACCGTCAACGGAGAGGCATGAACGGCGAAACGACACAGCGTAACCCGGAAGATGTTAACAGCAGCAGCAGATTTATTTTCACTTTACTCACTCAAATTTTTATAGTAGTTAGTTAAAGCTCGGGTTCCACGATCAAATAAGTTTAAGAACCGTTGGATTGTTTTTTTTTCTCTGTTATTAAGCAAATTAAAATTAATTTCAGGAGTGCATGATTGTGAATGACGATTTTTCTGCTGAGGAGCCTACAGAGAGCGGAGAAATTTTCAACGACATAAGATTTTAAATGGCGTGCAATAAACGTTTATAATTTTTTTAATTCGTCAAAGAATGAACTGTACATACGTATTTTTATAAAAGCACATTTTATAAATGATATTCTTTAAATCTTTGATCTGTTATCGTACTTTACTTTAGTATAGATTGTAAATATATCGCAATATAAATAAACCTATCCTTCGAAACAACAAGCAATACATCTTTTAGTGCCGTCTAGAAAACAGCGACTAAAACCAGGTCCCAAACCAACTCTCCAGCATTTTTTGGAGTGCTGGCCCGGAGATGGCGTGCGCATGAACCTTCCAAGGGGAATAGTAAAAAGAAATTTTTATTAAACTAAATTAATTTAATTCATCATGAATGACAATAATAATAATAATAATAAGGATAATAATAATGTTGATACAATTACTAATAATAAACATATACATATTTATATAACGGATAACTAAACATTTTTATTCGTAAATTAGTTACTTTACGCAGTTAAGAGTGTTCTAATAATATAGAAGGATATTAGAAAAGAATAGAATACTACAGAAAATAATATAGAAGAAAATAAGACTAAAAAAAAAAAGTTGTTAAAATGTTACAGATTATAGAGCTTAACTCCAACACACGACTTTTGACGAGATTTGAAATAAATCGGTCTGTTTTATTTCAAATAACGCGCGCTGCTTCTTTTCGGCCAATGGTCAAATAGCAAGGCATAAACTCCGCCTTAAAAATCTGTAATTTATATTAAAAAATCCCACAATCAATAGAAGAAAAAAATAAAATAAAAATAATATTTACAGATCGTAAAAGTGAAGTATAAATGTAAATAAAAACAAATAATTATTGTAATAATCATCTTATGTATAAGTTCAAAATATATACAGGAATTCATCGAAATAAAGTTGTTTTTCGTTGTTCTTTTCCTTCCGGGTTATTTAATAGAACGGGTGATTCCATATCGGGTTCCATTTTTTTCTCAAAATTTGTTAATTCTAAGACCAGCACTAAATTCTGTCCTTTATTGGAATTTTGGAAGAATACAATATTTGCGGGTTTTTTATGTTTCTTTTATACAAATAATGCGTACTTAATGTAGAAGATTGATTGTTCATAACCAATGGTAGGAACATGATAAGTTTTGGGTTAGTTCAAATGTTTCAGAAGATGCTGACCTCTTATATTCGCGAGTCATATCTGAGGCAACCGAAACATTATGTGGAGGTGAGAGATGTTGATGACGGTGGCTCAACGTCAATCGAAAAACATTTAGAAACCTTTATTTAGGGCCCTATTCGTATTGGCTACAATGGAAAAGTCGTGCACTATCGAAGTTTTTAATTACGTGATTTTATTTAAATATACAAGGTGTTACGAAATTTCCAGGTGGGATGACGTTAAGCAAAAATTGAAACGAATGCTCCTTTACCGTTTCTTAACCTGACCAATATTTTCCGAGTTATAACAATTTTAAAGATAAGACACAAATCGCTTTATAATATTTGTTCGAATTGTCTTCCGACAGCAACAGCACGCCTTGCTGATTGCTTGAACAGTGTTACGGAGCCTTAGCGCTTGAAACACAGGGTTTCCCACATCGACCACGATGCTTTCAAAAGGGCCCATGTAAGGTGCCAGTTCTGGCGGTCGAGATTGCCGAGGTATGGGACAACCCCTGACAATCCAACGGCCAAGAAAAATATTGCCCAGGTAATTCCGTACAATTCGTGTAAAGTGGGATCCTGCCCCGTAGCGCATAAAAATCATATTCTGCCGAAGATTTAAAGGCACATCATCAGCATTTAAAATTGCTATATATTGGTCAGATTAAAAAATGGTTAACGAACATTCGTTTCAGTTTTTGGGGCTTAACGTCATTTCATCTGTGCACCTTTTATTTTAATATGTATTGCATGCTGTTCGACACCACTGGTTAAGAACAGAAGCTTCTATCTATCTTACGTCGTGCCAAAACCAAAAAAATACGCAATCAGCTACAGAAGTAATTATTACGTGGACGAGGCGGGTGTTTTCAAAAATATTTTGAAAAAACTTAGAGCAAATGACCAATAACACAAAGGAATACGTTAAACTTGGTCAAAAGATAATTTATTGATCCAATTAACTTTTTCATACGATTTCAATGGAATACGGCAAATCCAAATCGAACCACCCTTTTACAATATTGTTAAGTATGTACGTATAATGCAAATAAATATAAATTTAATGTTACAACTCTACGTTAGGTATTTCGCAGATTATTAGCACTTCACCGTTTTGGCCTGATATTACATAAATTGTCAAAAAAGAACATATACCTTATCGCTATTACAAAAAAAAAATGATGGGGGATATAAAATGGAAAACCAAAAAAAAAATACTTCCTTAAACGTCATAATGAAAAACAGTAAAGTAGAGTAGAAGCAATAATAGTAATAATAATAATAATAATAATAATAAGAACATTTAAAAGAAGAAACAAATGAAGTAATTGTAGTATGAAGTTAAATGAAATGAACTAGGGGCGACTATGAAAATGAGGACGTTTCTCTGGCGGTTTCTTTGTGAGTCGTCGATGCGTTTCGTGTTGTATATTTAGAGTTATAAAAGTCGACAGGCACTTCTCAAGACGTTCTTCTTTTTCTTGTGCTTGGTGGGCCGGAGGATTATGGTTCCGTTTTGATTTTTGGAAGCATGACTAGGATTGAACGCACCTGAAAGCAAAAAAGAATCTGTAAATATGTTTCGGCTTACTTTATGTTTTCTTCTGCAAGCACACCGAGGAAATAGACAATGTTCAGCTTTCATCTTTTTTACGTAGCGACTGAACCAAAGTAACTATCCAAATGAACATCTTTGTAAGGCAAAATATCGTTAGAGCTGCAGTTTACCGTTTTCGAAGGCGTTTTTGATTGTAAAACAATTCATTCTTTGTTTTGTGTCGCTCATCTTCATTCAGAAGAGAAGGAAACTGCTCTACAAAACCAGCGATTTCGATAATTTTGTTAATTGAATCACTAGTTAGGGGTACAATAAAACATCAACGTAAGTCAATTGTTTTTTAACGGCATTTAAAGAAGATAACAAATAGACAGGCAAAACAAAAAAATTACTGGAACTTCCCGATATTATAGCACTTTTTTTCTAATAGCATTCCAATCACAATTGGCAGAAAGAAGGAGTTTGGGCACTTTGGCGAGGTATCTCAGTTATTAATAAAGATAGAGATTAGCGATTTTGTGACAGCGATCATTTTTTTATGAAACAAAAGGTGCCCCAAACAGAATTTCCTTCACCCCCTTAGTTTTTGAAATACAGATTTGAAACTGAAAATTTTCGGGCACCTTTCGTTGCGCAGCTAGTTGGTTTCTAGGGGCAATAGTTGTTGATTATGAAAGGCCAAAGCAATTGCCTCACGATGCTCCGCTATGAAATCATGGCGTGTCTTATATACTTCATTTTGCATTAAACTCCACAAAAAGAAATTTAATATGCAAAGGTCGAGAGATCCTCACAGGTCCGTTTGTGCCTATTCATCTACGAAGGAAGTTATTGCCCAGAATTGGCGTAAGTAGGACAGCATTGTGGCTGGGGCTGGAGATAAAGTGAATTTTTCTAACAATTCAGAATCTCGAGAATTTCTAGGTACCTACGTGCTGTGGGTCGCCCTTCATAGATTCTGTAAACTTTGCGTCCATCCAAAATAATCTACCCCGAAGCGCGCTTTCAAATAAAAAAATGGTGATTTTCCACTGACCGATACCTCGTATTTTGACGATTAAAAATTCTTCAGAAATAACATTCCTCAGACCAGATAACGTACGGATTTATTGTAGATTAGCAAAACATTACTCGGCGCTAGACATCTCCGGGATGCAAATGCCGAACTGTTTGAAATTTAAATGGGTGATGCTAAAAATTGTTTTATTTCTCTACTTGAGAGAAATATTGCATTTGGTACTCCGAAAATCTCTTGAATTTGACGAATTTCATCTAAAGGATTCCGCTATTTAATTTACATGGAAACGCGACCGATAAGGCAATTTTGATCATCCTATTCGTGCACACGCAACTAATTTTAACACAAAATGCGCTTTTGTAAAATGAAATTTTTAACCATCTCTCGTGGATCCCTTGCCAACATTTTGGTCATACTTTAAATGATCTATTACCATCTCTGCAAATAACTTGCGCGTTCTTTACTGTCCGAGCACCTTTCACCAGGACGCTTTCAAATTTGGCAACAAACTTAACAAGCGCAGTTTATCATGCGGCTTCCTGTTAGAATCGCGTCGGTAGATATTCGAAATAAATGGTGTAGCTTCCTTTATTTAGCGTTTTTGTGGTCTGGGCAATAAATGTTTGTCGCCCGAAAATTGTGTTAATAGATGTTAACATAAGTGTAAATAACGATCTGTTATTGCTGCTTAGTCACGCTTATGGTTTGGGCAAATAACAGATGAAAATAAAGTAATAGTAGTAGTAGTGAGCTTGAATTGGTTGATATAAGCGTGGTACATGTTTACTTTGAAAATATTGCTTCTAGTTTGAATACATATTGTGTCTTTTGTCAATGCTTTTTGTGCTTTACGTGGGAAACAAATAACGTTTTTTTATCGTTTAAAAGTTTAAACCAATGCCAACGTATGTTTTCTTAGGAATGCTTTAATTCGAAAGATATTCCGAAAACATTGTATTGAAACATGTCACAATCATCGACACTAAAGTATCGGCACACTCTGCGCCATGCAAGCTTAATTAACTTGTCCGGAAGAGCTGTTTCGAGGATGTGTGGATCCCCATTAGGCACCAATATGCCTGTTCTATCTCTACTTTCAAAAAAAATATTTATTTACAAATATCTATCCTTGCCACCTAAATACCCTAAAACGAAGACATCCGAAAAATATGGAATAATAGGCGAAAGGATCTCTTGTGATTGCAGCACGAAACGTAAAACTTGTGTCCACCTTAGCGTAATAAATCAAAAAGACGGCGGCCCGTTCTCTCCATGCATTAAATTTGTGTTCCTTATAAATAATTTTGTAAGCGTTTTATTTCCGCGGTGACAGGTTTTCTAATGTGCCTGGTTTCGTTTATGTGCTATGCTGCACTTGACCATTCTATACTCCCGCATCTGTAGCACCCAATGTGCTCATTGAAACTGGTGCCTATCGCTTTTTTCGTTTGGACAAGATAGGCTTTCTCACAATCACCACAGGCAGTTTTATAAATTCCTGACCCTTCCTTTCCTTCACGCCCAGCTTATCTTTTGCCTTGCCAATAAAATTTCTGAGTCATACCTGGGCCCCTAAGAATTTTACTGATACCTTTCGATATGTTGTGGAAGGGAAGTTTCACAAATTTCGATCATATGGCTGATAATCTGGAATCCACGCATCTTCGAAACAGCTGTTCCGAATTAATGTGCGGTGCAGAGTGTACCGATACTTTAGCGTTGTTTGCCATACCATCCCACAATCCTTGCTATCATTATTAATCGTTTAAACCATTAAGCAACGTACCTACGCGGCTTTTTCAAAGATTTGGAACTGCTCTATTTGATAAGAATTACTTACTGATAGTAACAGGATGATGTCCGTTCGGACTGGGATAATAATCTTCGCGAGGTTCGCGCATCTCTTGAAGACACCTAGCAGCCAAATGCCTAAACACAGCCGCTACGTTGACGTCCTCTTTGACTGAAGCGCGTATCAGCTTACAACCGAGGGCTCTCGCCAAAAGTTCGGCTTCTTCTCTAGAACAAAGATATAAATAAATCACAAATGATTAAATTATTTTTTCCTTCATTGTAATTAAATATTTTAAATTCGGACAAGAGAAAAGAAGAACCAAAAGAGAAATTCTGAGCGAAGTTAACTGATGTTAAGGTTGTTTTAAAATATAGGAAGCTCAACATTTAACGCCAGAATTCTTTGGTTCTTTGCATTTATTTTTAGGAATTTCATATTCGGATGCAACCATCTTGCACAAGACACAATGGAGATAAAGCAAGAGCTTAGCGAATCTGACAAGATTAGTGCAAATTGAGTTTTTTTAAATAAATATTTGCTTTGGTTGTGACGATACTGGAGCGATGAAAATCTACATGTTTTAAGGGAAAGGTTAATATTTGGGCAAGGAATATTAGGCAATTTGAAGAATGTTGAAGAAGTTGAAGACCAGTGTGTTTTTTTTTTAAGGAAATAATCAAATATCTGGCGAACATTAACTTTTCTTCCAGCGGGTTGGTGCTCCACTAATTACGTTTAACCGAAGATTTGTAAATTATAAAGATCGAATAACCTCCACGATCTCCATATTCTGGGGAGCCAATTGAAATCGATCTAAGTCTAAACCAATCTAGATTTAAACGATTTGTGCCAATCAGTTATCAGATTTTTTTTGAAAAGTTCCACAAGGTTTTATGAGGTACCGCACATGTCCCCCATGTTTTCCGAAAATTTTAATTTCTAAAATATTTCAAGTGGACCGTTGTCAACAAAAATTACATTAATTTAGTTTTTCTAGTTTAGTTTTTTTAATTATTCAATTTTGAACACCATAATTCAAAGAGACAATGCAGAACGCAGCATTTCACAAGTTACATGAACAATAACAAGTATTAATGCTGTCCCTAAAGGATATTAATGATACTGAATTGGGTCGGCATTATTAATATTAATACGCGACGAGTTGGTTTGAGGCTACGAAAAATCCTGTGCACGGATTTGAGGAATCTGCTTTAATAGAACATACGCGAAATATTGGCCAAAATAAATCTTTACGGTGTATAAATAGTGACGTATGGTTGCAATTTATCTCAGATCTTAGGGCCTGAAATAGACGTCCCACATGCGAGATTGGTCTCATTGCCTAAAATGCAGCACGTGATTTATGGACGGTTGAGATAAAATGGGAGTAAGGTATTTGCTTCGGAATGTTGCACGTGAACAATTTGCTTTATTGCGTATTGGAAAGATGTTGAGGTTAGAATATTCTTCGGAGGAAAATGCGTAATGAGGTGTGTTTGATTTCTTGCAACGATTTTATTGTATTTTTGTATATGAGGCGGGCTTTCCACTGTTCGATAGTACCAAAGTAGCATTCTTTCAATTGGTTTTTCATCTTGGGGAACAAATAAAAGTCACGTAGACTGAGATCAGGCGTATAGGGGGACTGGGGAACTAAAGGAATTATTTTTTTCGTAATGGAGATCATGATGGAGCAATATCCGGTTTGACGCTAAGCACTTTCTTTCTGAGCTTTTCAAGGACTTCTTTATAAAACACTTGGTTGAGAGTTTGTCTTGGAGATACAATTTTTTTCTGTACGCCCCCCTTAGTGAAAAAAAAAAAACAAATGAGCATGGTCTTGTTTTTGGAGAACTTTCTTCGGGCGAGCAGGTTTGTTAGTGAGCCACTCTGCACTTTAAAGTCTTGTTTCGGGATCGTACTCAGAAATCCATAATTCATCACCGGTGATCACACGACTGAAGTCATTTTCGATTTTTTCTGGATCACTTTCGATTCTGTCGAGAAGGTCAAGGCACACACTCCTCGGGGGACCGTTAGGATTTTTTAGCGCCATTTTTGCACATACCTTGTTTTTATTTCAAAGTTTTATTATACCGCTGGTAAACAATTGGTCGACATCGAGAATCAGAGAGTTATTGATTTAAGGGAATATAGATCAGGAAGACTTGCACGATTTTCCTCTATTTCCATCAAGTTTTATTAAAATCTGAATTTGCCACCCGAGAACCTATCCTTGTTAAGCATTTCTTTAAAAATATTTTCCTTTTTAGTATATTCTACAAGATGCCAACATTGTTATTTTAATGTCATTCCTCTTTGGGAGGAATAGCCCCATAAATTTATGCGATGCGTAATAATTTTTATTGGGTTGACAACTTGCCAAAAGAAGAAAACTTGTAGATTTGTAAAGTACAAACGTATTTACATCCAAGAAGAGCATCCTGTTGTTAATGAAACAATGCACAACATAAACTTAAAGCTGGTTTGTTTATTGGTTTTCGATAGCTTCCAAAGATTTCATTCATTCAAATTATTGCAAGGTATTTATTTATAGCGAAAGCATCCCGAAAGCTATAAAATCATTCAGGACGCATAAGCTGCTTGACTTCGAAAGTTTATTTGTATTGCTGTTCAACTTACGGATTTACGACGCTATGGTCCATGAGGTCTATTTTGTTTTGAACTATCACTGTCGGTATTTCACCACATTCATTCTCCACCTGAAACGAGAGGAAGCAGATAAAGACGGGGTCATTATACACAGAAAGGAGCAAATTCTGAAATTATTTTAAATTAATATAAAATTAATATGATTAAATCATAGCTGACTCCAGATGGTTCCTTTATTGTGCTTACTTTCAGTTTCCACGAGTGTGCGGCCTCAAACGAGTCCCTATCCGTCGTCGAGAACGCTAGAACGCAGGCCTGAGCACCTCGATAATAAGCTTTGGTTATGGCATCGAATTCTTCCTGTCCAGCTGTGTCCCAAAGCATCAGTCGGACATCCTCTCCGTCAACTCTGGAAATGAAACAACAATAAACTTTATTAAGTGTTGATATTCCTTGATTCAAATTTATGTATCTGTGGAATAAGGGAAAAAGAACAATACTAGTCAGTGATCCGATGTCTTCGTTTGAATGGAAAAACGTATGCAGAAATCCAAGAGAAGTTAGCTGCCGTTTATAAAAACCATGAATTTTCAATGACTACCATCAGATATTGGATTAATGAATTTAAGCCTGGCCGAACATCAGTTTTTGATGAGGAGCAGCCAGGTCATTCAGATGATCTTGATGTCGTGTTAGCAAATCGCTAATATGGTAAACATCTCGATGTTGTGGCGATGATTCTTTGGAATTTTCATGGCATAATTTTGATTGATTATTTGAAGAAGGGAAAGGATTGGACGCTGGACTAAAGCAAAAGAGCCCCACCTAGTGAAAGAAAATATTCTGTGCCGTCCCGGCCCGCTTATCGGTAATTGCGACAACAAAACTGGTCCAATTACGATATGAATATGTGCCCCATCCACAATATTCGCAAAATTTGGCACCCCGGGAGTTTTTTGTTTCTCCAAACTTGAAAAAGTGGCTTGGCGCAAAGCGTTTCACGCCATATAAAGAAATCATTACCGAAACAGAGGCATATTTTGGGAAGTTCCGAGAAATCCTATTATTTTGATGGTATAAAAAATGAAAAAAAACGAAAATAATGAGAAGTTTTGTTGAGGCGTTAATTTTGTATAGGATGTGTTTGTTCCAACATGAGATCATAGGTATATCTTTCCATTAAACAAACTTTCTACGAACTTCTCTGTAGCCAATAAACTCATAACTATAAAAATAAAGCAATCTAACATACAACCTTTACGTCTTAGTAACTTTTAAATAAACAAACAGAGCTCGTTTTGTTGGCCAAAGCCGTATTACGTCGTCGTACCTGTTTTTCCACCGTAATATGACGGTAATGATAGCGAAACGACAAACAAATGCGTAAAAAACGGAATTTACGACGTCGAAAGATGTTAAAACCGCTAAAAAAATAACTTCTCAAAGGTTAAACGATTTCCGCCCGACGCTGAAAGCAGCGCGAAAAAATTGCGGTAAATAAATGAATTGCATCGGAGATGTCATCTGGTTGGTTTAGCTCTATAATGAATAGACAATCTAATTTGGCAATCTGCTAAATTGGCAGAGAATTAATTAAAGGTCTCATTTCTTACGGCGGAATGTAGTTTGTGTAGGTAAGACGACGACGCGACGCGAAAATAACGTTTTTAATATTCAGCTTCGAGAAAAGGCGAATTTCGAAATATTTGCACACCGCAGTGTGGCATCAGTAATCAAAAATTGTTTTAAATTCGTCTGCTTCGTCATCTTAAGCTAAAAAATGTATGTAATGGCGGCAATGCTCGCGGTTTATGTCAGGCGAAAGACGATGATGTCCTATCAACACCAAATTTGTTTTCTGAATATACACAGAGTCAAAGGTCTTAACCTTTTGGAATCGTAAAATTCCTTTTCTCTATCTAGAAATAAGCCAATAAATTGTGAGCTTCAATTTCTAGCAAATATCGTAATCGTCTAAATGAATCTGACAAATGGAGGATCTGTAGCAATGAAACCAAAAGTTTTGCCGTTCGCTTAGTTAGGCGACGGGTTCGTTTGAAGACACTATACAGGGGCATTAAGAAATGCACAGCTTCGATAAGAACTATAAGACGGTAATACCAGACAGAGAAGAACTAAAGCTGAAACTATCTTGTACATAGACGGCTCAGAGACAGAAATTGGAGTTGGAGCTGAAATTTGTGAGATTCAATCAAAAATATCAATATCAAAAAGTTTAATTCAAAGCGCCACAATATTTCAAGCCAAAACAGTATCCCAGCACTGTTTTGGCTTGAAATATTGAAAAAATAGACAGAAAGTTAATAATCGATCTATTGCAATCTATTCAGACAGTCAAGCAGTGATAGAAGCACTAGACTTCACACAGACGAAGTCGAAACTGGTATTGGACTGTATGAATCCGCTCAATAGGCTGGAAAGGTAACGAACTAAGGTGACTCTGGTTTGGTTACCAGTACATAAAAGCTATCGAGGGAATTAGGCCTAGCAGGTTCGTCAACAGCAGATAAAAGCCAAAGATACACTGCAGGAATAGCATATACGGTATAATGGACAAATAAATCTCAAGACTATTGGAAGAGTATTTCAGTTCAAAGACAGGCTAAACCATCTCAGAACCACTGCAGAAATATTCGGATTAGGAAGGACTTGAGCGTACCCAGTTTGGTGGAATCCTCCAGGCGACGTCGCGATCCTGGAATTTGAAGAATTAAACCAACAGGTGAAACAGCCACTACGATGATTGCTGTTTACAAGTTCTAGCAGCGTGGGGAAGCTGCATATGGATGATTAAGGAGCCCAAAGACATCAATTTAACTCTAGTCCAGGAAGAGGAGTAGACCTTTGGCCTAAATGTAGATATATCTGTTTCCCTCAAAAAATCCGAAATGCGAAATATATTTTTGCGTAAATTTTTCCGAGGTTAAATTGCATACTTGACTCTATCTACATATGATATCAGAACGCTTTCGAAATATACTGGGTGTTTAGTACTGAACATCAAAGTTTGCCAAACAAAAAAAAAAAAATACCAGGTGTCCTTAAACGTTTTTGCATAATGTATACATCTAATATTCGAAGTAAAGGAGACAGTTAAATGCGAGTCTGCCCTCAAATATTGCATCCAAGTGGTTTCTAACGAACGTTTTCAAGCCATTAATTCAAAATTTTGAGCCCAAGCATCTAATCTTGTACTCATAGTCGAGTCTTACATTTGGAAACTACACCCGACATTGATGATCTTAGGCGGCTGATTCAAAATTTTTACTACTTTTCTTAACCCAGTAAATGTTGCACTCCGGAATGCTCGCATTATCCTTAATTTCATTCGTAAGTCAAATGTATTAACTCCTTTTTATGTAATTCATTTCGTAAGTGGCCTAAAATTTTGAATCGACAGCAGCCTCAGTATGTTTTGTTTACTGTTGTGATGGTAACCAAACAATACCAACTAGAAATCATTTGGATGCAGAATTCATGTTTTACTGTAAATAATTGTTTTTAATGTTGGGGTTTAATGTATCATTGCACAGATAGAGACTAGACAGAGCCAGTTATTCAATTTAATCTTATAAAAATTTATGCTAAAATGTGTTTGGATTTGAATTTTTTTTGAAGGAATAGACGCATCTAAATTTGGGAAAAAAGTTAAAAGGATTCCAGAAGATTGGGATGCCCTGTATATTCATTAAAACAATACGTAAACGATTGAAAATCTCAAAACTATTGGAATTTCAACATTGTTCCTTTTCTCAGCGTATACAATAATTTTCTTTGCAAAATCGCACATTAATTGTGGATATCGAAGAAAATCAAAACAAACAATTCAAAAACCCATACTTACTCAATTTGCCTTTCTAAGAAATCCACGCCGATGGTTTTCTTGTAGTCTTTCGTGAATGTGCCTTTGCAGTATCGCTGGATCATGCTTGATTTTCCTACACCACCATTGCCCACTATTACCACCTGCAAAAGAAAACAGAAAGAAAACAGGAAAGAAAGGTTGCTTTAAATCGTTGGAAAATAATCTTTCGCAACGGGACGCTTTTGCGAATTAACTCCGCAGTCGTAAAGGTAAAACGTGGTAGAATTTAGATATCTTTTCCCATTTACGACCAATAAACCAGGACGTTAACGCTAGATCATGTACATTCTATCCAACTTTCACCGAGCCTTTTACCGCTGGCATGTTTGAAAAGTTGATGAGTTCAAGATGACTTGTGTTGTCGAACATCTTCTATGTCTTGGAGATGTATGCGAGCGTTTGTGTCGGTAGAGAGGTGATTATGTAGATGCGATATACAATCGTGTGAATTTGTTACGGACCACGTGGAATAAATGTTTTGCAATTTAAAAATTTTGTTCGTGTGCAAAAAAAAGATACTAAAATGAGTAAAAACCGCCTTTAGAATCTTCCTGAAGACGTCGACAGCGTGATCAGCAAAACGCTAAGGGTAAAGTCAACGACACGGCAACACACGGAAGGTTATTCTGCATTCTTTGTTTCTTTTCCCTTTCATGATATTTTTTAGGTTTTGTATGCCGTAATATAAAATTCTCATTATAAATGTTAATTAGTTTTCCTTTATATCTCTTCTATACGGACTAATTCATTTCCGACTTTCACCATGGGGATCTCGCTTATCATCGGTGGTAGAAGGTAGGTTCAAATTTGGCAAAACAAAAGTTGTCCACCTCTAGGAAAATGATTGTTTGTTCTCTTCGTTGTACTGGACACGTCTCAAATATTGCTCTGGGTATGTTGAATGGAATATGTTTTATAGAAATCATCGATGAAATCAGGAGAAACAACCGATAACGTCGCATCATTCTGCGTAATTTATGGACATGTAAATTATAATCAGTGCAGTCTGAAACGAACGAAATTTATTTTTTGTTTTGAGCCAAGTTGAAACTGGAGATAAGGTCGAAGAATAAACATCGGTATTCACCAGATTGCCCATTTCTAAAGCTATCAATAATCGCCAATCGGTGGATAAAATTTACCGATAAAGAAAGAAGCCTTTCTTGCTGCAATGGGGAAATGGCAGGTTAACCTGTTGGTGGGTATACGGCTTTTAATTTTTTGTATAATTGCTTTTGCCATTTCGAAAGAATTATTTAACTTCTTGCATATCCTTCATATTGTTTTCCTTTTTGACGAGATTTTGCATTATTCAGTTACCAAATTTCTTCTACAATTCATTTCGGATATTATTGTTTATTTATAATGTCGATAAAAATGTTCCATCTTGTACTTTTCGTTGTTTTAGACGTAAATGGGAGGTCAATGACAACGCTTCGATTACCTCGCGTATTTCCGTTGCATATTGTGTACATTGTACCTAACAAAAGATACAGGACGGAAGCGAAGCGTTGTTCTTGACCTTCCATTTATTGACACTGATGCCATTTAATGTCTTCGTGTGGAATAATGTTCTCAGGCTAATTAAATGTTGTCGTCAAAATACATGAAACCATTTTAAGAAAAACATTCACCCGTTAACTTTCCAAAAAACTGACGCCCGATGATGTTATCCATCCCTAAATAGAAACTCAATCAGTGGGAATTGCATCCTTCTCCTGGCCTTCATCGAATATATTATTTTCACTCCTAACTGAAGAATTCAATTCTTAATTCATCTGATTCCACATTTCGGTGCTTCGATTTTCATTTTCCTGAGTATATCTTATACACTATTGTTTGTTTTCTCACCGAATGAGTTCCTCTATCAGGAATCTTCCTACGCCTGACGAAAACGCTATTGCATCAATTGAATTCTTCGACTCGATGGATAACACTGCGAAAGATTTGAAATAACGCTCCCATAATGCTGCTGTAGTTCCAAGATGGCAGTCTAGCAACTGCTCGAGAGGTGGTTTGGCATTTGCATCAAGTTCGTACGGCGCTAGACGGCGTCGGAGATATTTTGTTTTGTCTTTGATTGCCTTTGATTTGTCTGAAAAATAGCTTTCTACAGCCACTATAAGTTCGTAATCGTCCATAAATTTTGTTCCTCTTAGTGTTTTTTGGAGATTCGGAAACAAAAAAAAAGCCACAGGGAGAGAGATCTGGACTACAAGGTGGATGGTCAATTTCTATGAAGCCACATTCAGCAACGACAGCTTTCGAAAGTCTTCACTTGCGGACAGGTGCATTGTCGTGGAGTAAAAGGGCACCTTGCGTCAGTTCTCCGCGCCTTTTCATCTTAATTGAATCTCCGAGGCAAAGACTTAATCTTGCATAATACTCTTCTGTTACCACATTACCCTTAGTTAGATAATCAATCATTAAAATTAGAGTAGATTAGTAGAAAAGGCGACTTTAAACTTCTTGGGAGGGCTGACGCCCTTAATATGCCAGTACATTGCCACTTCTGTCGTGAACCCAGGTTTTATCTGCAATAACTTTTGTCATTCCAAGGTATTCCTGCAGGATTCTGAAAACCGTGTCCTTCAGTACCAAACACTTGCTTTTTTCAGTAACCTCGGAAATGATCACATCAATAGTCTGACGTGGACGGGAATCAGCATCCAGTGATTCTCGATCATGTTTAAACAATTTTGACCATTTCGCAAACAGGTGACTTTGAAGGACAATCACCTCCGTATACAGCTAACAATTTCTTCAAGAATAATTTTTTGAGATTTTTCTTTGTTTTGTTGAGAATTTTATAACAAAAACAGAGGTATATGTGATAAAGAGCGATATAATGAAAAATTCTTTAAAATGAAAGCTGTCTAGTCTGGGAATTGGTATTAATCTTGGTTTTTCTTTTCTATTAATTTCTTCATGACTTTCTATATTGTTGTTTTAGCAACTTTTGTCTTCTTTCCCATTATTCTTCGGCCATTACCAACGTAATGCGGTATTATTACATTATTACGCTTTAATAGTGATATTTTAATAATTTTAATGGATTTAGTTTCGACAAAATTCAAATCGCTCAGATGAATAACGCAATAAAATGCAATATAATAAAATGGAAATTACGTATGCATCTAATGGTCGGAAACATATTCACAATATTGCATATAACACGGTGATAATTATTTGAATCAACAAGATATTTACATATTTATCACCTATCACCTATTAAGAGTTCTTCAACAGTTTGATTCGATTAAATGAAATGGAAACTTTGCACGCTACCAAATTCGTTTTTGCGGCAAATCCGATTAAAATGTAAATGTTTAATACCATTTCTACAATATTGTACAGATACTGTACGTGCGGTTATGTATTCAGTTTGATATTTCTGTTAATAGTTGTGTTGCTTTTACCTTTATATAATCGCTTCATAAATGATTCAAAAGCAATTTTTTAGATTGGAGGAATACATTTATGGAAGTATGTCAAATCCATTCTACAACCTGGAAAAAGGTCTTTTTTCACTATTAGCTCTTTGCAATACGCATATATAAGCAAGTGACTACGCATATTTATTCAATATTAACATTGTAATCATGTCACTTAAGCTATGTTACTTTCTAATAATAACCTGCAGGCGTATTGAGAACAAATCTTACATGTATTTATTTTATATAATACGAGAAAAAAGTATATTTATATGTTGAAGTTAATAAGCGAAAAATGCTTTAATTACATGTTCTTTTAACGCTAATCTGGCAAAGGAATCGGATGTTGTGGACTTTATGTTGCTGAATTGGTTTATTACTTGTAAATAAAAAAAATTACCACGCTTGAAACTTTTTGCGGTATGTGTTACGTTAGATGGCTGAATTTACATCACCCTCTTTTGTTTGTATTGTTCAAAAGATTAGAAAAATAAAAATAAAACAAGAAACATTAAACGGTAGTATCACCTTTGGTGGTTCTTAATAGGCGGGATAATTTTAGAAACAATTGACATAATATCACGATTGGCTTTTGTCTTAGTAGTATTTCAGCTCCCAACTTAAAATGAATCAAGATGCCAACAGAATTTGATCTCATTAAAAAAGACATGGTCAACTGGTTCTTGTTATTAAATGACTGCTTCATATAAGTGTAAATAATCATAAAAGAAAAATATAATTGAGAGGGCTATGTTTCTTTTTTATTTTTTTTTTTATGTTACAACAACATCTGCAAATGCGGTGATCACCTTCGATTTTGTTAAGTGCGTTGACGGCGCGTTGAAGCAGTTCGTCATAGTGCAACTGGTCTAGAAAAGGTTGGAATAAGCTATTGCGACAACTTCTGCGTTTATCGTTTCATGAAAATATTATGGACCAATAGTTTTTTCCGCGAAGCTGCTGTTGAATCAGCAGCTGACAGCAGAATGCAATGGCTTCTGTATTTCACTGCACCGTATACGCATGGTTTGTTTGGTAATAAAACCATTAAGGTGGAACCAAGCTTCGTCTGAGAAGATGAATTTATCGAGGATGTTATCATCATTCCAATCTGAAAATCGTGCATATTGGAAAGATCACAGAATACCTGTGGACAAAAGAATTAGAAGAACAACTAAGCTACGAATGTACAAAACGACACTTAGAACTATCCTAACGTACGCCGCTGAAACCATGTGTCTGACCGTAAAAGATGAAGAAGATCTCAGAATCTTTGAGAGGAAGCTATTGAGGAGAATTTTAGGCTACAAAAGATTTACGACGAAGAATATCGTATGCAATGCAAGCATGAATTAAAAGAACTCATCGTAGAAGATATAGTACAGAGCATCAGAATACAGAGATTTAGGTGGTTAGGACAAATAGAAAGAAAGGGAGAGGAATCGGTAATCAAAACAATAATGAACTGGAAACCAACGGATGATAGACCAAGAGGCAAGATGGGAAGACTAAGTGAGAGAGGACGTGAAGAAACTGGGAATAAGAAAAGAATTGAGAAAGGTCATTGACAAGATGACTATAGAATAAAACAAGGATAAAACGAAGTAAATCACCCTAAAAAAAGGGAATTGAAGAGCCCGTCAGGAAGGGCTTTATTCTGTAGGGAATGTAACATCATTCATGTGATTCTTACGTGATCAATCGACTTGAGTTTTTGCACAACAGGAACTTTATATAGATACTTCTCAAGAACTTTTCTAAGAATATGTTGACAAGTGCCATATATAATGTTCAGTTTCATGTGAAAGCTTGACTTTTTAATTTGAACTTTCAATCTTAAATTTAACTAACATGAAAAATAATTAAAAAAAACCAGGGTCCTCTCCATTATGTTTCTTTTTTTATCATATTGTATTATGTAAAATTCAATGAAGATATTGATTAATTACTACCTTACTTGGTACCTACCTAAGTCCGATGCTACTGGGGTTGAAAAAAAAAAAACACAAATATTGGAGGGTTTTGTAAAATAATTTGGTAAGTTGTAAGAAAGTTCTTTGGTGAAAATGCCAATAGGAATAGGTGGCCCAAAATTTTCTTTGGTTATTCATTCGACAGTCCCACAATAGGTATCCAATGTTTCTCATTTTTTAGTTTTGAAGTTTTCATACATAAATTAATGTTTAGAGAATGGAAACAGGATATTTGGAAAAAGAAAAAATACTGTTGAACTCGGTGATGCAAAGCAAATGCGATACGATGCTGATTTGTTTTTGATTCGAGGGGAGATAAAATCATGATATACTTACATAATCATATGAATCCTAACAATTATACATTTTTTGCAATAATTCAGCATATTTTAGAGAAACATGCATCAATATTTGATCAATTTCAACAATTTATACTTTAATTGTACTATAAAATGGAAACTCAAAAATATACGAATTTCCCAAGTAACTAAATATTGGGGACGGTGGAAGAATTTTATCAAGCCCTTATCTATCATTGTTGTTAATCTATTGCCAATGTCTAAGCGAATAACAGTATTAAATTCTTTTTAATGGTTATGGATTGGGAAATTGTATTCCAGTATTGTCGAGGAAAATCATTAAGGTTGGCAAAGTCCTCAGCCGAAATGGAACCATCGAAATTGAATTGAAAAACTATCGCTAGACCTAGAGTTACAACCGACGATGCCAAGGAAACTTGATAAACATTTGCAAAGAAAATAGGAAAAGTACTTTAAGGGAAATTAGGGTCCTTTGGAATCGGGGACAATTTCCCAATGAGCAAATAATATGGTGCTTCGTGTCATACCGCACGTTCAACCATACGATGGTTTCCCCAACAGGATATAAAAATTATGTCTTTTCCATTAAGTAACCAGGACTTGAATATCATTCAAAATGTACGGCACGAAATGAAAAAAAATTAACTGAGGAACTATCCTGAAAGAATAATTGCTGATTTAAGAGCCAAATGAAGACAATCCGGGACACGTTGACTGTATTTTGTAACAAACTTGTAATAGCATGCCCGAATTAATAGATTCTCCTTCAAACAAACATGAGTTAAGAGCACTACTACGTCACAGCATAGGCGTGGTTGCTGGTACCCCGACAAAAGAGAACCGATAAAACAGCCCACAGATAAAACAGCCCCCTTCAAAACAGCCCCAGTCTCAATAGTTGGATTTCATTCATTTAGTTTCTTTTTATGGGATTCTGGAGGAGGTGATTCTCATCATCATCATTATGTTTGGCACTGAGGAAAATTTGAACGTTTTATCGGACCACAGGAACTGTATAGGTGGAACTTTTGAAGTAGCCCCAAAACTATTTTTGGAAGTATTCACCATCCATGCATTGATAGATAATCGTACTATTCCTCTGGTCTATGTACTTCTATAGGATAAAAGAGAAGAAACATATGTTCTAGTGTTTCAAAAATTGATGGGGTTGAAGCCCACTTTAAATCCAATCAGCTGCTTATCCGACTTCGAGAAAGCCATCCAAAATGCACTTGGCCAGGTATTTCATGGTGTGCAAGTGACGGGTTGTTTCTTCCATTTAGGGCAATGTTTGTGGGGGAAATTTCAAGAGCTACATACATCTTGCAGAAAAATATTGTAACGACGAAAATGTAAGATTGCATCTGAAGATGATACTAGCGTTAGCTTTTGTCCAAGAGGGGGACGTAATCACCGCCTTTGAGGAGCTCACCGCCTTTGAGGAGCTCACCGACAGCTGTCCACGAGAAATTTATGCTGTGATCGATTGCGGGGAGCAGATCCGAAATTTCCTATCCATATGGATGGATGTTGGAATGTTCATGACGGAGTGCTCCAGGGTCTTCCGCGTACCAACAAGTCTGGGGAAGGATGGTATTATGCGTTTCTAATAAAGCGTTGACTGTCACCATCCGACTATTTTCAAATTAATCGGAAGGAATTGACCGGGTAGAAGTAGATTTGCAACGTTTTCGAGCCACCATCAGGAATCTGGAAGCTTCCAAACAGAAGCATGTCGATTGGGAACTGTGGTCGACAATTATAACGCCGACGACCTTATACCGTACCTCCGTAGAATTTCCAACAATCTGACATTATAAATGGACAATATTGTAATAGTTTCATTTGTTTTTGTTGCTATATGTATGCTATTTATTTTGACGGAGATGCTTTTTGTCGGGGGCTGTTTTAACGGGGGCTGTTTTGTCGGTGGGCTGCTTTGACGGGGGCTGTTTTGTCGGTGGGCTGTTTTGACGGGCGCTGTTTTGTGGGGTCACCGGGGTTGCTGGGGGTCGTACTAAATGATTTGAGTTGCAATTTGTGTTGGACTTGTCGTTAAATAAAAATACTAAAATCAGTATTTTTCAAGCTATGAATACAATAGACAGACTTTTATTGTAGAATTGTTGAAGGCTTATCATTATGAAAACATAGCAAACAACACACTCGGCACCCCAAAAATTTAATTAATTAATCCGGTACAGCTGTTTCGAGGATACGTCGATCCTCATTTTCAACCGTAAATCGAACGATGAAAGCATGTTGATGGAAAACTAATCTTAAGATCAACGACGTAGGTTAACAACATCATCTAATGATAATTGAATTTCATATACAAGTTTAAAAAATCAAATTGATGGGATCTCCGCCATACATAGAAACGAAAACAGAACAATAACAAATTTTAATTAATTACCTTCAGGGCCACCTCTAGTTCTTCTTCCCGCATGATGTTAGGCCGTCGGCCCGGTCGAACCCCTAGGAGGAGGGGTCATCGACGGTAACGGTTCTCTACTTGTTTCTGGCTCATCGACATCCTTCTGCAAAAGGAGAACGAAAATGTGAAGATTAGCGACGATGTTGCATGCGGCGAGCACCAATAAAATCGCACGACGGTACAGTAACTGATCATTCGGTATTGATACGATACCGCTAAGATAAACTCTCGCATGAATCACATTCGGTTCGAATTATTTACACGTACATTATGTATGTACATATTTTATGTTAATTTTACATACACAAACGTCCATGCTCACATCGAAATGTTAATTAAACGTGTATACAAGCACCAACATAATAATGCTGGTTCCCTCATTGATATGAATTAATATCTGCTTAGATTGTCTCGAAGGAGCCAAGTAACGGAATTAATTGAAAACGGAAAGTTCCACTAGTCGCACGCGATTGTTCGAACGAGCTTTTTCCAACCATGGCGTATCACATCTGCATTCTTCGATAGAGGTAACTGTAGGTAGTTAATCTGATAGACTTTCACATCACGTATGGCATCAGGTAAACGCCTTCAATAAACGTACGTCGTACGTACGTTTATTGAAGCTATTCATTTTAGAATAAAGCAATGGAAATTATTGCAATATAAGTTTCATTTATCACAGTCATTTGCAAAAGAAATAGATCCTTTTCCATCAAAACAATGCAAGGGTGCACAGCTGCGCACAAAATTATGGAATTAAAGTTCGAATCCACCGTATTCACCGGATTTGGCCCTCAGTGACTTCTTTTCATTTCACATCGAAACAGGAAGTCATCGCCAAAATAGGTGCCTATTCTGAGGACTTCCCGAAATTCCACTTTTTCGAGGCCTCAAAAAAGTTGGAGAAACGCTTGAAAAAGCGACTAAGGACTTAATTGAAATACGTAAATTCTACGAAGAATTAGGCGAAAACCATTAATTTCCATCAATAGACCCTCAGCGTTAAAACTAGGCCAACAAGATTCATATGCAATTGGTACGCCTGCAGCGTAACGATTTCGAATTTCGAACACCTGACGCCTGGCGCTGGATTCGGCGTTAAGATAGCGCGTTCGCTGATCGGTCGGTCGGTAAGCGCGTGAGCCCATTTAAAACCGGCGCGACGTCAGCGTCAAAACGCATAACGACATTCGCGAAACCATTTTTCAGGCGTAATCTCCTGTCCTGCTAGGTAAGTAAGACAGATTACCGGCCCCTAATTGCCTCATTAAAACGAGTACGCCGCGCAGACCGTCTCGAATATACGTAATAACTGATTTTCGTAATGGACGTCATAGCCCAGATTGCGGTATATTACCGATTGGGCAATATGTTCTTGCGCTTACAGAAGCTACAATTGACGAAGCAAAAGAAAATCCAGGACTATAAAATGTTAGCAAAAGAAAAGAATGTGGAGATTGTCCATTAGTGCGAGAGAGTCCAATATCTCAGTTAATATAGAAGATAGGAAACAATCTTCTGAAATAGTTCGAAATATACAGGATGTTCAATTAATGCAGAGCAGTATGAAGATCACTATGTATATCAATCTACCATTGAATCCAGCATATAGTATTACATACACTGCCGCTTATCTCCTCATTGCGAAGTTGTTCCGAAAAGAACGAAAATTCAAGAAAAATCAGTGCACCATAGTAACCATCAAAATATTTTTATTAGTTTCGCTTCATGTATAGGATATATTTTTAATGTATCACCCTGTAGATTATTTTTCCATTTGACGGCACTATTGTCTCTTTTACAATTACATTAATACCATAAAACCCTTAAAATTCATAGTTTCTAATTTCATTTTACCGGTATTAAGGTCGCGGAATTTCATACGTAATAGTTCAACATAGGTATTACGTAAGAAATTCCACGATGACACCGGTAGAAACTAACGGAACTGAGAAATTCATGAAACTCTGACTTCTGAAGGGTCAAGATATGAACGTATGTTTCGGTGCGCTTAACACACTTAAAAACCTTTTTGCAATCCGAAGATAAAACGAAAATGGAAGAAAGGCCGGCAGTTAACGCTTCGGTAGATTAGATTCGTCGAGTGTAGCCCAACACATAAACGAAATCGGGCATAATATTAAATTAGAAAACTTGAAATTGATTAATAATGCCGGAATTGACGAATAACGAAACGGTTTACATAAAAAGCAACAAACATTTTGTGAATAGAGAGTATGGACCATTGTCGTACTCAGTTCAATTCGATGTATTGGGGTAACCTTGCAATGACAAGAGACCCTTCAAATTTTTTCGCACGTCTTAGTTTTAAGGCGCGTAGGCGGTAAAAGTAGATACTAGAAAATAATATTTTTCTCAAAAGTAGGGATAGAAGAAGCAGAGGTTTCTCACATCATTCGATCACTGGTTGAGAATGTGGATCGTTCTATCCTCGAAACGGCCGTCCCGGATTAATTAATTAAACTTGTGTTGTGCGGAGATTACCCATAATTTTGTGGTGTATTTTCCGTGTTGGAAATCAATTTTCAAATATTGCTTTACGGGAACGTTTCCTCCCAAGCAATATGGCTCAATCACGGAACGTTAACCGTTTTTCTAAATCATTATTTAATACTTCTTGCATGCATTAAATATGATAAGGATACATCCTGTTTTTACGCAAAATTTTTTGGACCACTGTTCGGCTTATGTCTGTTTGTTTGGTTCTAACATTACAGTCACCTCTTTACCATCTGTTATTACAGTTTTGAGTCTTTCATTTACGTCATAGGTCACATTTCATGTCCTACTAAAACGCTGAAATAAATTTTGAAGTGCCTCTTTTCCCGGCTGCCTTTTATTTGGATATTTCTCATGATAAAACAGGAAAACCATATCTGCTAATTCTTTAATTGTAGTAAAGTTCGTTACTTCGTTTGTTAAAATCAGGACTTGCTTGTTATTGCAATTTTCTCAGAAACTGTCGACTTTAGAGATTATATGTTGTTGTTTCTGAAAAATTTGAAAAATTGAATTTATGAAATCTAAATGTGCGTGCGTTCCTGGAAAAGCTTCTTGAATATTGATGAAATGTTATATTTGGATAAAGTATCGAGAGCCCATAAGAAAGATATCATTTTGGTCGCGATCGGCCGTCGGGAACATGATCAACAGTCGCTTAAAAGGGGTGAGTGACATCGATCTAAAATTAGTTTTTCTCAAATTTCGCTTCGTCGGTACAATTCCGTGCGCTTACTGGTTTATGTCTGTAACATAATATTTCAAAATTTACTTCCAGTATGGAACATACACTTAATTGCCAATAAAAAAATCCTAAAATAATATACGGTGTGATTCGTTTAGAAAAACCAAGCCTTTGATATAAAAAAAAGTTTGTACATATGTAAAAGACACCCTGTACATGAAGACAAACTTACTAAACACTAAATCACACGAACAAGGGATCCTACAAACACCTTTACTCGCTAAGGGAGGAAATTTGCCTTCGGGAGACGGAAGAATTTCAGAAACCTTTGAGAGGGATTTGAAGATCGTGTTGGTGTTCTGTTTTTTTTAAATTTTACCGATTCTATCCGTTACCTTGCGGATATAGGGAAGATAAGCGGTAGCTAGATTGGTGGTAGTATTATTCTTCGTTGATTTACTAGTTTGATGAAGACGTTTATTGATGATTCTAATATCCTTATTATGAAAACAATTGTTGAGGAAGCATATGATTCAACTCGGGGGGAAGAAAAAGTACTAGGTTCAGAGAGTGTCACCGCCAAGGAGTTGATAACTGAGAACTTTTGTGTCCGGTGATGATATGAAGTGGCGATAAAGGGAGCGACCTAAGCTACCATTGAGTTACGTAAGGAACGGGAGTCCACCGTTATGGTTCACCTCCATAGTGAAACTGATGTCCGCATGTTGGGTTCAGGCAACTGGATCTTCGCTATGAGGCCAGATAATGAAATTGTCATCGACATACCGGAACCGTACCTTAAGTTTCAGATCCGCTGAATCAAGAGCAATGGGTTCAAAGTTTCCATGAAAATATTAGCCATGACAAGGCTAAACTGTTTGTAAAATTGTGGTTGAAGTGTGAAATATGTAGAAGTCAGACGGTCTAGGCTAGCAGATTCTGCAGATCCCGTTCCAGGAGTTGTTCGATGATATAAATTAAATCATGGATAAGTTCAATGTGAAAGTTGAAGATGATTTCCAGGAATTCAGCAGAATTAGGTACATGTGAACAGGTGTTCTTCGTACTTTTTGAGGATGTTGGCTAAATACTTGGATAAATGGTAGATAGGTATTAACAATTGGCCTTTGTTCTTGGCTTCTGGGTTGGTTTTACATCGATTTTATTTTCCAACCGGATGGCGGCTCATGTTCAACCAAATAATGGTTTGCCCAACTGAATGTAAAAGCTCTCAAATAGCTCCGATTTAAATATCTATAAATAAAATTCTCAAAGAGCAATTGCTGATCTAAGAGTCAAATTAAGACAAATCTGGGAGACATTAACTCCTGAATTTTGCCAATGCGTGCGCGGTGTTGGCTAAGTTCAGGTTCCATATTGTTGAGAAAATAAAGAAATTAATACGTCTACTGTCGCTCATGATGGCCCGAATGTTGTATTCCTTAACACGGCAATGTATCATCCTCCTAATTAACTCGTGTGTTATAGTGAATGTATTTCCGCGTTCTTAAGAAAAGCTGTTGTTATTCCTATGGCTAAATCGCGGCAAGTAAACGAGCTAAACTACCGTACTTTCCACAATGTAAAGTGTCTTTTGATTCAAACGAGGAAACATAATTTATCGCAATCAAAAATTCAACGTTTTTAATCAGCAGCGCTGTCTCAACATAAACATGACAGGCAATCATCTAAACCACTCCGGCCAACGCGAGATAGAATCTAACAAATTCCCCCGGACAAATTCGCGTTCGTTCTGCAACGATCCCGCCGCTCGCGAAACCCGTTTAATTTATTCTAACCCATAATTTGTACCCGTGGCATCATTCATTCGGATCACGGTCGGCTCGATAATAACTGACACGTCTTGCTGCTGCGTGTCTCGGAAAGGTCTGCGATACGTTTTCGATTAAAAATCGCCGTATTTCAGTAAGGATTCCATCGCGAAACGTTGCGAATCGAACGTAAGGTAGTCGTGCTAAGTAGAGGATGCCGTTCGTTCGCTGATAAGGCTGATTGGTGCGCCTATATATACGACGTTGCGCTTTGGTTGTTTATCTTTGCCGGCTGATCGACCTTGCTTTTGGGTTAGTGACCTAACGCGCAAGTAAATTCCATTCCGATAGTGTTTTTGTCGCTTCTGTTGTTAGCAGCAGTCGTAAATATGTAATTTTACAACTTCCTAGACGTTAGACTCTAACGAAGAATTTTTTTAATGTAAATGTGTAATTTTTATGTAAATAATTTTTTTTAATGTAAAAAAAGCACGTATACAGTGTGTTTGGCTTTATAGCTTGACAACCATGTTTCTTCGTTAGATCTGGGATAATTACGCGTCTTCGCAAGAACTCTTATGATTAGGAAATGTATTAACCATTAACCTACTACGATTGAAAATTAGATCCAGGAAATGGAAGAAACATAGCAGACCTTGCTGAAGATTAACCTTCAGTCGCAATTATTACATTTCGCAAACGAAAGGTGTCTCTGAACATCTTTATCGTACAACATTTTTATGTTGGCAAGTTTGCAAAAGTTTTAATTGTTACTGCAGGCTGCTACTTAAACTTGCTTAACTACCTACCCATCAAAAGTTGTCGCTTTCTGAAGTGCGAATAATGTCATAGATGATGAAATTTTAAATTTAAAATGACCAACAAGACAGTGTTTCCCCCATAGTCGCACCTTGAAAATCCCATAAATCTTACATTCAATTAAACGAACATTTTCAAACAAGTTTGCAGCAAGAATAGATGAGAAAACCTTTGGACTTTGGACTTAAGAAATATGGAGCAAGATCATTACTTATTATGCTGAAAAATTTGATGCTTTGAAGAATTATTTAAAAGAAATCAAAATATTTTTTGGAATTTCCACAAAATAGCGATTATTTTCTTAAATACACTGATTGATCCATTGGCGTATTTAGGGTATGAGAGGTAGGGCACGTGCCTCACTAGCAGGGGGCACCATTTGGTGTGGTAAGTAAATAAAAGAAATTATTAACTTATTGAAATTAATAATTTTTTAATAATTAATGTAATGTTTGTTTAAAAATAAACCAAATTAAAAAAAGATAAATATAATTTTAAATACTTTCGCGAGGGCGTAATTTAAATTCTTGCCATTGGAATCATTTTATGAAAAAATAAATAAATAAAAAAATTTTCAAAAAATCCATAGTGCATTCTTAACGAATAAGAACTGCCTGGGAGATTTATGTGCTTCTTTATAAATATTTAAGAAACTTTAATATGTTATGGCAGCATGCGTAATTGGCATTCATGATTTTTTCTCAAAATTTTTGAATGCGTGGTTTTAAAGCTAATAATAGAGGACCAACTTTAATCGTAAAAACACGCATAAAAATCATTTTAAAAGCACCAATGTTCCTGGTAGATCGTAGAAACTACACTCCCCGACAAAAACTTAGACGCGGTAAGATGTTTTATGGGTTTTAAGGGTTACAACATTTCTTTGCGAAACTAGCACGATATCTAATTAAGTTTTTATTCGTAAAAGTAAAATAAACTTAAAAATATCTCCTCCGGTAATATATGAACTAAATAATAAATTATTACTCCAATGTTTAAACAATTTCTGCGATAAAAATTTAGACGCTCTGTTGCAAATGTGAAACAAAAATCAACAAATGAGTGATCAGTAATGCGTAGATCCTTCATTGTTCTTAATCACTTCCAATAGTCGGTTATTAATAGATTTATATAAATTTAACACGTAATTTTGAGGGATATTCTGCCATTCGGTCACTATTGAATTTTTCAGTTCCTGTACCGTGAAATAGTGACGGCCTCCGCCATAAACGCGACGTGCCAATTCACGCCACATGTTTTCAATAATGTTTAAGTCTGGTGACCGTGCCAGCCACTGTAAAGTTTCAATCTCTTTCTCTTTAAACCATTCAGTGATGGTTTTTGCTTTATGAATTGGCGCGTTATCTTGCTGAAAAACAAAATTGCGCCCGGCCCATTGGTTTCCAAAACGTAGAAAATTGCCACGCGATAGGTCTTTATACGTCACAGATGTCATTTTGTTCGTGCAAAACACTATCCCACTTTTATCGCGAAATCCAATCGCTGCCCATTTCATCGCAGATCCACCCCCTAATTGTCTGGTCATTTTCATTTTTGGTTCCTTTTTCAGATCATGATAATAATGCGAGTACCCATCCGGTCCGTCCAAATTAAAACGTTTCTCATCGGAAAATATAACTTTTTCCCATTGTTTCTTCCAGGATACGTGTTCTTCAGCAAATCTCAACCTCGCTTCTTTGTGTTTCGCCGAAAGTGGCGGTTTTCTCAACATTTTCTTCCGTGATATTACCGGTGACGCCTTTAAAATCCTTCGAATATTACGCACGTGCGTTTGTACCCCCGCCTGTTCTGCAATAATTCTCGCCGACGCAGAAGAATTGGATGCACACCGCAATATCATGCGTTTATCCCGCTCACTTACAGCTTTCGGTCGCCCCTGGCCTTTTGGTTTGCCGTAATTTTCCGGATCTTTTAGGAAATTTCTAACGCAATGATCGCTTCTTCGTAACCGACGAGCGATTTCCTTCTTACTAACACCATCCTGGTGCCAGGCTGGAACTTTACCCGTTTCTATCGAGGATAATTGCTTTTTTCTACCCATATTGCAACATGCATGATCAACATCTCATCTAATCCTATCAAGTAACACAATAGCTTGATGAATAAAGCAACGATTGTCCGGCGATGATGGTAACAAATCCAGTGAGTCAAGCTCTCTTAAATGCACGTACATACGCAACGGACAAATGGATGGGGTAATATTAAGAGTCCCGGACGACTTTTGTGAACGTGAAAGGCAGAAAGTCGCACCTACTGTTCATGTAATGCAAATGTAATACATTAAAAATTTACATACAATGCGGCGTATTGTGATCGTACGGTCACAGTCGTGCCTTACATAATTTTAATGCATCGTTTTCCTGACGTCAGATTAGATGGAGATGCGGGAAATGATCCAATGATATATGCAGATAACTAGATTGATATACGCGGTGATATCCGAAACTTGGAGCACGCGTTGTGTTCAAGAATTAGGGCTTACAAGGGCATATTTTGCAAAAAGACTTGGGTTTACATCCGTACAAGATCGTGTTGACCCAAGAACTTAGAGAAGAAGCTATTTAACCATCGCAAGCGCCGTGATTGTGTTGCTTTGGATTTGGGGCAACTTGAAGCGGATTATAATTTTGGGCAAATAATTTTCTTCTCAGTTTAAGCTTAAGTGAAGGTTAAGTGTTGAGAAATAAAATTGTCGTTTTAAGGGATTTACGTGAAGCTCTTGCATCCGCATACAGGGGAAGTGAGCAAAATAGAAATTTGAAAATTTACGTATTCACCCGAAATATTTTCAACTGTCGGTACCTTTTTCTTATACCGAAGGTACCCGTCAACTTCCCCATTTTAAATAGAACCGTACCATATGTTGTTGTAAACTTCCGCGGTCGATGGTCTCTTTTAAAGAATTTAGGTTTCCTGGTTAATTGCTGGAGAAAGCCGACGCTTGGCTCTCAGTTGCATGGAGCTTCTTCTGGGCTGCTCATACGGTTTCAACCCGGAAACGTAAATTCTTTAAAAGAGAACCGTACCACTTTTTCTAAAACGGAGTAGGGGATGAAGTTACAGCCGCTGGGGAGCGGTACCGATTGATATTAACAGATTTTTTGGGACCAAATTTAAAAGAGATTGATTTGGCGGACATGTGGTTTCAGTAAAACGGTGCGACATCACCATTATAGACTTATTGCAAGAACAGCTTAGTGAAAGAATAAGTTGGCCACCATGAAGTTGTGGTTATTTGAAACATTGAACGTAAAAATATAAAAAATTTGTTGTGATCAGACGTAATTTCTATTTTATTTCATCATATCGTTCTTATTGGAAAAACTTCCCAAAACCGCACATCGGAGATGAGATGAGTTCTTTGAGATACACGATGCGTTTCGCATTCCAGGCCACGCCGACCCGATCGGTAGACAAGGATGTTAACCCGGTAGATCTGCACGAATGCGGCACAACTTATTTTTCGGACAGTGTGCCAAAGTTTTTCTGCTGCTCCTTTTTTTCAACCCGTTCAACGCAACGAATACGTTTACGTTGTCGACCTCATTTTTAGATCGAGTGTTGCCGGTCGCGCGACGTACACGGTTTTTTTTACACAATTGTCAGTTTTAACGTTCGACCGACTTGCATAGCCGTCACGTCAGCTATACGCTGACGCTTCGAAAATAAATGAGTGTTACGATGGTGTCTCGTTCAACGGCCTACTATGCCTTTTAAAGTTGCACATGTGAATTCAATGTATTTATCAAACATATGGCGTGTGAGGCGAGGCTATAAATCGCTGAGATGTTTTCTGCAATTATAGTTTAATGAAAAACTTCATATTTGATGGTTAACTTTCATAAACTTCAGGTTATAAACACCAGACGAGATACAAATGTGCCACGCGGAATAAAACAAATGGTATTACAAAAAAAAACAAAAGATATATCTTTTTAATTCTTTAAATTAAACCCATGATCCGACATATCGGATGCGCATTTGGCTAGTGTGGAAAGTATCACGTGTTCCGGGTTTGGACCGTGTCATGGTTAATGGAAAACTCGACGTTTCTCCCACAATCATATGGCGCCTCTTCAGGAAAGGGGAAGGTGCTAGGCCAGACAATTAACACGGAGAGTAGTTGATTTTCGCCTCTAGCACGGTTCACATGCTGAGTTATCGTGATTAACCGCTTCTCTCTCAGTTTCGCCTCTGATGTGGTTTACACGTTGAGTTACCGTGCTAACCGTGGCCTACCACCATGATTATGGTCGAAACGTCGAGTTTTCAATTAAATATAAAATCTATATAGTGATTAATTTTACACATTCGATACATCGTTCAAGTTCAAAAAGATTTAAAAAAATTGTTACACTGTTTGCAGAAATCGAAGATTCTAACAGCGATGGAGACAGAGCCTTCAAATAGCTTTTGTGACTTTGGAAAGAACCTCGATGCTGATGAATCTCAAAAATCAAGATGAATTGATTATGGTCCAAAATCTGCATGACTACTACTACTACAAATCTTTGGAAAGTTCAATACACCGCTGCCACAAGTAATAATGTTTTTTTCCTACGCTACGATGGGTGATACAAACCGGAAGAACATTTTCGTTGTAAGTAACTATCGTTTGTTTTTAAAGGAATATCATGAAATTGTTCTGTTGATACACATCAAAAGGCAAGAAATGTGAACGTCAAGCCAAAGTTGACTATATAAATCGCTCAGATCTTCGTTTTACATAGATTCTGCTTAGATAGAATAGATATGATAGAGCTAGTTTTTGTCGGTCACTTTATTCGGACTGATAGGGTTTATTTCCTAAGTCGTAGGCGTGTATACACGCCTGTTCTGTTTTTGCGGGCTGAATACTCCTGACCGCTGGCCCGCTAACAGCCTTCACCTGCTTGAATTCGAGGCTCCGCGACTGTTTAAGCTCGCGTTTGATCATACACCGTATTACCGGCCGGCGCTTAATTTCGCCGAAAAATTGCTACAATCAAAAAGAGGCAGTATTGGAGAATGTTCCTCTGTGCCTCTATGCCCATATGTATGAGTACGGCAATAAATGACAGCCTACTGAAATACGTACAGAGTAAACGATCTTTGCAGCTTCGGAAGATTTTGCCTTTGTAAGTAAGAGTTTTTAAAACATTTTCTTGTGTGGGTGTGTGGAGTCTGATTCTGGACACAGACTGCTTGGTGTAGCAAGGAACTTTGACTAAAGAATGAACGAAGACGAATTGCACTATAGTATAATAATATACCAGGTGTTTCATTAAGAAGAAATGTTAACAGAGATAGTTACACCAACTTGACGAAATATTACGCGCATGTCCGACTGGCAATGTGCTGGCGGTTGTTCTTTAGAATAGTGTTAATCAGCTCACTGGAAAAAGGGAAAACAATAACAAGGCCACACTATGCCTCATTTTTTTGACAAGCTGAAAATAGAAATTGGGGGGAAAACGACCGAATTTGGAGAAAAAGAAGGCTCTGTTCCTATTAGAATAGGTAGTAAGTTTTAGTTAGTAAATTGTATATACAGAGGTTGGCATCCTTCATAAACATGTGTATAAATAGGGACGCTTTGGTATATGGCTCTCTCTCTCTCTTTCTCCGGGTTGCCAGCCTCCTGTACAGAAACGCAAATTGCATATTTCTACTTGTTACATGTTACCAATAAAGGAAAAAATAAACAAAGTGTTGCGTATAATTTAATAAACTAACAGTTCCCACCACAGTGCACCGTTCTGCACATCATTGGTCGTCATAGCAAAAATTCATAAATTGGGGTTCCAATTGATAGATCACACATCCTATTCTTCAGATCGTTCGGAAGACAGAGATTTTCGTCAAATGAGGAGGGCCATCACATTCGTGTAAACGCCTATTTTTGCAGAATAAGATGAAATGGGAGCATCACCGGAAAAAGTACAAAAGGACTTGCATTGAAAAATAAAACTGAATTTGACAAAAAAAATTCTTGTTTCTGTGTGTAGGCCGGAATGTTTTCACAGAATGAAAAGTTCCTGTTTAAATTTCTCCTTCCTTGTCCCTAATAATAAACCTGAAATGCCTGCTTGAAGCGACAACAAAAAAACCAAGTTTACCGCCGTTAAAATCCGCGTATAAATAGGCCATCTGAAGCTCATACATGTCTGGTTCTCACGACATATTCACGTTTAATGAACGCTAATTTTACGCAAGAGGCTATAATTTTAACCGTTCTAAAGTGCGACGCTCATTTAACGACAATTAGAGACATATTTTGCATACAGGTGTGCCAACCTAATGTTATTATTTGTATCTACTGTGTGATTAAAAAGTAGCTGTTATTATTTTAAAGAAACGAAAAAAAATATCAAAGGAAACATGTCTGTTTCTCCAACAAAAAAATACATTTATTTACTGTGTCGACTGTGCCCTGCCACTTTTCCTTCTTCTGAAGAAGCCCCATGTAATTATGGGCGAAACCGCGAGTTTTCGATTACCTACCATGGCATGGCCCAAACCCGGAACACGTTTAGTTTTAACTGATCCTTCATCCAAGCAAAAAGTCGCAATAAGAAAGTTTTTGTTGATTTAACAGGCGAGCGGAGGTCGCGTCGGTTAACAATTGTCTAATAATAATAATAATTTCTCCATCTCTTCATTCCATCGTGCAGTTATAAATCCGCTAAAAGGTTAACGTCTTCATTCATTCACGATTTCGATAAATCACACCTTCACTTCGAATTAAACGATGCGATGTAGAAAAACACTTGGCAAGCAATTCCCGCCATTGACAGAATAAGAAATTGCAATGTTCCGTATCGGCGACACTAGAAACTATAAAGTTATGGGAATCCGAAACAAAATAAATGGCTCCTTAACGAAATGGTCTTTTTGTATTATTATAAAGAGAAAACTGTTTTCTCTTGCATCGCGAATGCCGCGAAGATGTCGTTTATTTAATCTGCAAAGTTATCGTCTCTTCGTAGACGTCGAATCCAATGGTGTCCATAAGTTATTTCCTCAATAGGGTCGTAAGGGAAATAATTATAGACTTAGTTAAGTGGCGAAATATTATTTCCAGTAATGATTAAATTCGCACGTCGCGGTAATGCGAAACAATTAAGAAAATTAGCTGAGAAACTTGGAATAAGCGTTTCATCACCTCAACTGCTTCAGACGATGCTTATCATTTGGCGTAATAAGCAATGTTTAAAAGCTCAAGTGCAAGTTCGTAAATTAATTTGCTGCCTTCTGGAAATGTTGTTTATGTTGTCTACGATATAATTGCGAAAGCTTTCTCAGAGTTCCAGTCAGTATACATGCTACAAGTATGCTACAACATTTCTTTGCGAAACTAGCAAGATATGTAATTAAGTTTTTATTCATAAAAGTAAAATAAACTTAAAAATATCTCCTCCAGTAATATATGAACTAAATACTAAATTATTACTCCAATGTTTAAACAATTTCTGCGACAAAAATTTAGACGCTCTGTTGCAAATGTAAAACAAAAATCAACAAACGAGTGATCAGTAATGCGTAGATCCTCCATTGTTCTTAATCACTTCCGATAGTCTGTTATCAATAGATTTACATAAATTTAACGCATAATTTTGAGGGATATTCTACCATTCAGTCGCTATTGAAGTTTTCAGTTCCTGTACCGTGAAATATTGACGGCCTCCGCCATAAACGCGACGTGCCAATTCGCCCCGCATGTTTTCAATAATGTTTAAGTCTGGTGACCGTGCCGGCCACTGTAAAGTTTTGATCTTTTTCTCTTTAAACCATTCAGCAATGGTTTTTGCTTTCTGAATTGGCGCGTTATCTTGATGAAAAACAAAATTGCGCCCGGCCTATTGGTTTCCAAAACGTAGAAGATTGTCACGCAATAAGTCTTTATACGTCACAGATGTGCAAAACACTATCTCACTTTTATCGCGGAATCCAATCGCTGCCCATATCATCACAGATCCACCCCCTAATTGTCTGGTCATTTTCACTTTTGGTTCCTTTCTCAGATCATGATAATAATGCGAGTACCCATCCGGTCCGTCCAAATTAAAACGTTGCTCATCGGAAAATATAACTTTTTCCCATTGTTTCTTCCAGGATACGTGTTCCTCAGCAAATCTCAACCTCGCTTCTTTGTGTTTCGCCGAAAGTGGCGGTTTTCTCAACATTTTCTTCCGTGATATTACCGGTGATGCCTTTAAAATCCTTTGAACATTACGCACGTGCGTTTGTACCCCCGCCTGTTCTGCAATAACTCTCGCCGACGCAGAAGAATTGGATGCACACCGCAATATCATGCGTTTATCCCGTTCACTTACAGCTTTCGGTCGCTCCTGGCCTTTTGGTTTGCCCTAATTTTCCGGATCTTTTAGGAAATTTCTAACGCAATGATCGCTTCTTCGTAGCGGACGAGCAATTTCCTTCTTACTAACACCATCCTGGTGCCAGGCTAGAACTTTACCCCTTTCTATCAAAGATAATTGCTTTTTTCTACCCATATTGCAAACACTTTATAAAATATAATTTCTCGTGGTGAAATGTTTACACTTTACCAGCACAACCGCTGCATGTGAAGAGAAGTCTCAAATTAAAAAATTTTTGCTTATATTAATGCAATAAATGCACAGGGTCTAAATTTTTGTCGCATTTAAAATTCCTATTTTGATCTGGGAAAATCTCAATTACGCCTCATAAAGCAATAAATAGACATAAATATCTATAAATGGACTATTTACATAAGAAGTATTAGTAACCCTCATTTACATTTTATATAATGTCTATAAACTTTGTTTCGTAAATAAAAACGATACCGCGTCTATGTTTTTGTCGGGTAGTGTAAATCTGCCATTAAAGGTATGTCTAAATAAGCTTTATCAAACAATAAATTTTCTAATTTGAAATTTCTATTCTGCAAGTTCCTTTTAGCATTATTTAAATGTTCTCGAAGCGTCAAATACAAATAAGCAAAAAAAAAAATCAACCAACTCCCTAAATATACCAGAAAATTTGGTTTCTTCGCTGCCATCATGATCTTTAAGAACCAGTTCAAAAACACAACAAAATTTAAATACAATACATTAAACGGTTTAATATACCGGCAAGTCGGCAACAATCGGAACGCTGTGGTTGAATGCTACACTGCAAGACTGCCACATGCAGCATTTTTCTTTAATTTAAATGTGAGAAAGTTAGCAAAAGAAAGAAGATTAATCGAACTAATCAGTTTTTACTAATTTCTAAAAGAAAGAAAAAAAAGAAATTTATTTATTGATCCAACCTGAGAATTATTATGGAACTGTTAATGTTGCTTCTTAATCTTTCGGATGCCACTGAGTAACTACTGACGCGAGAAAACCTATGTTAAACGATAATTCCCCCTTTCGTAGCTAAAAGAAACCCGGACGCGGAAATTCTGCGCCCCAAATGCATATGCAGTGCAGGAAGCCGAGGTATATCTAAATAAACTGTATCTTTGCAATAATTATGTAATATAAATTTGAGAGGGGTCTACAGGATTTGTGAGATCGGAGATGGACCTCAGTATACAAGATCCTTTAAGATAACAAATATTAGGAAGCGGATACCGAAAATATGCGTATCTTTCCATATTTATTTTTTTGAATATTCGCCCTACTTAAAGTTCACATCGTCAACCAGCTGCAACAGTCTGTAGCGGCTATTTATAAGTCCAACTTGATGGATGTTGGACGCTTTACGACAAAAGTTAGACTCCCGTTTCGTTTTACGGAAGGTTTTTTCATGTTTATAGCGAGTTTCAATCGTCGTTTATAAGGAACGTGTTCGCTGTCGACTTTTAGCCGGGCCAAAATTGAAAACACGGAAATGATTTTGGAATAATTCAAACCGTCCAGACTAGTTTAAATAATCAAATCGAGGAATATACGTAGATGTGTTGTTTATTGAAGGAAATGGATTCGGGGAAAGATTCTATTTTTATCGAATGGAAAGGTTTCGCCTGTGCGGAAAATGATTTTGAGGAAATATTTTCGCAATTTCAATTTAATATAGTTTTAGATGTAGGTGATTCTTCTAAAATCCTAATTTATTCGTCTTGATTTTACTTATATTGATCTCCTGCGGGTTTCACGGAAATCTAACCAAATAAGAGATTTTTTTGTTTATTCAACAAGTTTTGCAAAGGATAATGGATGATGTTATATTAAAGGATGATGAAAACTAAGTTGATCGTAAGGATAACGAGAATGAAGGCATATCTAGAAGAAATATTAGAAGAGAAGGTGTTAGATCAAACAAGGAACAGTGGCTGTTAGTAGATTTAATATTAATTTATTGATAATAAACAGATGATAAGAGCATTTAATTGGTGAATAATAACAATCTCAGAAACAAACAATGTTTATGTAATGTTCTCAAAAAATCACACTGACACCAATCACCGAGAAAAATTGAAGCAGAGGATGTTCAATTGAACAAGGAACAGTGACTGTTAGAACTAAACTTCGCGTCTTTCAGGAGGAAATCTCAACAGCGACCCAGTTCCTAAATGCCTAATTAACTTTAATGTTAGACGCAGGAATATTAAGTTGTTTATTGATAAGAGCATTTAGTTGATGAATAATAACAATTGCAAATACAAATAATGTCTATGTAATGTTCTTGAAAAAGCACAATGACACCAATCGACGAGAAAATGTAAGAAAAAAATTTTGAGAATTTGGCAAGCGAATTTGAATAAATATCTTAAACATCTTTTTACAGATGCGGTGCTAAGGAACAACATAATTTACTAGGAGATAGCCTTCAACATCAACCTGCAATGAAATTGAGTTACCACCAAGATATTCATGGATATTCATGTCCACATAAATCACTTCTAGAAAAACCTTTTACCATTCGTCTTAACAATAATAGGGTTTACAAAAGAATAATTGACAATAGAAATATAGATAGCTTCAATGCTGATTTAATTGAAGATAGTTGGAATGATGCCTCTTCCGATATCAATATTGAGCAATGCTTTAATACCTTTTTGAACACTTTCCTCCATTATTTCGATCTTCATTTCCCTATTAAGGGAACATGAACTAAAGAAAATTCAACAAACTGAGCTAGTAGCGACATCAAGTAACCTAAAATCCTTCTTAAATTAAAATACCCGGAATTAGGTGACACTTACAAATTAGCCAAGAAAGGACATCAACAATTAATGAAGAATAGAAACTAAGAATCTATTTTAACGGGAATAAAAAATAGTTAATTCAAATAATGCTAGAAAATCAGCTTGGCGCCTTGTGAAAGATTTTTCTAATTCTACAGCCAAAAAAAATACAATATTTATAAATGATCTATAGCTAATCATTTCAATGAAGATGTCATAAACGCTCCTCTAAATTTAATAGATCAACTATCAATAAATATTAACTGCGTCGAACGCTCAATTATTTTATGTATGAAAAACACATATTTAGCAGGGAACTGCCTGCATACGGTTTAAAGGCGGTTTGCACAACAATCGTACCTGTATTATTCCGTCTAATCACTTTATCTTTTGAACAAGGCCAATTTCTTGGTACTAAAGTACTTAAAAAAAAAGTGCCAGAATAGTATCGATTAATAATAGTACCTCACTTCTTGTTTTAAAATGTTAGCCAACATGGCTTTAGAAAAGGCTATTCAACTTCAACAGCGCTTCATGCTTACTTCATGCAAGCTTACAACTTAATATTGGTGTAGCTCAAAGCTCAATATTGGGTCCTGTTATTTTTTTTACTCTTTATATGTGAGCTTTTTAACACTACGTTAATGATATCACCTTGATTGTAGCTTATAAGAAAGATTACAATCTTATCAAAAACAAATGTAACTCTTAGATATGATCCATAACCGGTGTTTAGGCAACCAATTTGTTGTTAACAACTCTAAGAACACCGATCTTAGATATCATCCTTATCAGTTACGTACAACTCACGAATTTTATTTAAATTTAAAGTTAAAAGATGAACAATTAGCAAGGCAAACTCGCTACAAAGTCTTAGGTGGATGATTTGATGAGCTACTCAATTGGAAAATTCACTCTTGTCAAAGATTAATTCTCTTTGCTACCTTTTCGGAAGCCCGAAGAATATTTTAACAACTCAACAGTTGCCAAACATTTATCATTGTTATGTAGCAAATAGACCGACATTGGCATTAGCTTTTGGGGAAATTCATAACGTTTCTATAAGCCAAAAAAAGATCATCCGTTGCATTGCCGAGCTCAAATCAACGGATTCATCTAGGAATTGGCATCCTGACAAGCTTGATCGAGAACGGATCATCTAGCAAGCCGCATAATATTTGCGTTAACAGGAATTTGAATGGAAACTAATGGGATATTTTACAATTGGTGTGTTTTTGCGAAGGTGAAACATTAAATTAATGCAATGCAACGTTTAATTTATTCCTCCGTATAATTGCGCGTTAATTCCCATTTTCTTATGCGTCCGTTGTCTTCAGCATTAATTGCTATTTACGTATTAAAAAAAGCAAAGCGAGAAGCGAAGAATTACGGAAGATACGCGATTCGTAACAAACCAACTGAAACAACATCAAAATTCGTTAGCGCCGAGAACTTGCTCAGTTCCTTCCTCTGTTACGTTATTAATTTCGTACATCCAATGAAAAATTTCGAAAGTGGAACGTGTCGATACGATTGGTGGAACAAGTTCAAGGTGAATCTTTTGTGCTTGTGTAACCATACGGCCGGCTGTCTTTAATTTATTCAATTTATTCGTTGGTTTAACATCGAAGATTTGAATTATAAATAAGTTAGATCTGGTGTATTTGTTAATAGGATTATACACTCTCTGTCATCACATCTTTCTTTTTCTTTTTGTTGTTATTTCATTAGGAATTAATTGTTTTGTTTGGGTTTTAAGTTGTTATTTGCTTTTAACAGCGCGGGATAGCATTTGCATTGTGTCTGTTTACCCGGTTGTTTGTTTAGCATGTTTAATAGATAAAAGTGTTTTAAAAAATATAACTTAAAAACGTTTTAGATACTAAAGAAAAAACAAAAAAACAAAAAACAAATGATTATATTGAAGTAAATCTCCCTGAAAAAAACAATAGAAAATTGCAAGGAAATTACGAAGCCGGTTCATTCGTGCTCGCTCTCCACCATCACCATTTTTCACCATTTTATTTTGTTTAACAATGCCATTGAGGCCTCTTTATTTGTTTCGTTGTGCATCATAGTCGGGGCCGAATGGTTTTTGATCATATACCAAATGACCTGTCTTTGAAGGTAAATAAGCGCTTCTGAGTAGCCTCAAAAAAAAAACTCAATTTAAAATACACAGTCGCAAGGAATAATATTGGAGGAAGCACACTTCTAATAAAGATTACTTGAGTACGGTGTATTTTATCCTTAGCGATAAATTCTATCGGCGCCTAATAAGCTCAGATTAAAATTTTGGCCAAGAAGACAATGCTTTACGCCGTCGATGGCATTTATTGAGGAAAACAAAAATATATCTTGTCAGTAAACAAGCAAAAGTATCGGAAACCTTCGCACCACATATGTTTAATTAATTAATCCGGGACGGCCGTTTCGAGGATACGAATGATCCACATTCTCAACCGGTAGCCGAACGATGTGAGATTCCTCAAAAAATTAACATGTTTGTCCTCTCCCTTCGAGAAAAATATTATTTACAAATACCTACTTTTACCGCCTACGTGCCTTAAAACTAAGACGTGCGAAAACATACGGAATACGGACAAATAGACGGAAGGGTCTCTTGTCATTGTAGCCCGAGACATAAAATGGAACTGAGTACAACGATCCGTTCTCTCTATTCATCAGATTTTGTTGTTGCTTTTTATGTAACCGGTCTCGTACGCGTCTAATTCCCGCGGCGAAGTTCCATTCTTCATCAATGTCAAGTTTTCTAATTTAATATTATGCCCAGTTTCGTTTATCTGTTGTATTACACTTGACGAATTTAATCTACCGAAGCGATAACACCTAATATGTTCCTTAAATTTGGTGCCTATCGCTCTTTTCGTTTGACCAATGTAGACCAGAATATAGAAAATGGAAGAATGGTCGGGAATTTATAAAATTGCAAAGCTTAGTCAAACGAAAAGAGCGATAGGCACCAAATTTAAGGAACATATTAGGTGTTATCGCTTCGGTAGATTAGATTCGTTAAGTGTAGCACAACAACAAGATCTGTAATCCATTGTAGAAAAATTCCTTTGGCTTGTCTGCTAATAGCTGCTATAAGTTCGTCATTTTCCATAAATTTTGTTAACCTTAGTGCTTTTTTGAGATTTGTAAACAAAAAATAGACACAGGGAGCTAGATCTGGACTATAGGGTGGATGGCAGTTTGTGAAAATGTTGACTTGACAGTGTCGTTGAGTAATAGGACACCTTGCATCAATTTCTCTAATTATCTTATTTAGATAATCAATCATTAAAATTCCTTGACAATCTCAAAAAATAGTTGCGATTATTTCTCTTGCAGAAGGGGTGAGTTCTTGGGAGGGTTGGAGCTCTTAATCTGCCACTACATTGATTCTTGTTTTGCGTTAGGAGCAAGATGATGAACCCAGGTATCATCTTCGCTGACAAGTCGATTGATAATTAAATCTGGTTCGTCTCCACAAAGCACCAAAAGTTGTTCACACGTCATTTGCACCAACTGTTTGTTATTCCAAAGTATTGGCCTAAAATTTTGAAAACCGTTTAATAAAGCTGCTAATTGTCTCCTCTTTAATATTGCCTCCAACACCAAACACTTGGCTTTTTCAATAATATCGGAAACGATGACGTTAACGTTCTTCATGAATCATTTTTGGAGATTTTCCTTGTTTTGCTAAGAACGTCTCCTCGTATCTAATAACAATTTTATTAGATTATCAGATACTTCAACGCAAGCTCTGATAGTATTATTTTTATTATTTTTATTATTTTTCAAAATTATATTTAAAAAGTAAGTAAGTAAAGTTCAAGTAAAACCCAAGTTTCAATTTCAGACGGAAAAAAATAGAGAAATGTAGAAATCAGCTCTACAATAAACACAATTTTAATGTAACAAACAACGATAAACTCAGTCGAAATTTACGCGACTATAAATTATACACAAAAGCTAAATTTCAAAACAAATAGTTTAAAATATCAAAGAATATCATATACATAGATACGTACAACATCTGCATTTAAAACTGAAACGACGCCTCTCAGATTTTATCGTCTTCAAACTGAACGACCGTCGTAAATGTACAGAATCCATTATCACTTCACACATTTCTCCTTATAACGTTGTCTTATAACGTTGGATAATATATCGAAGAATTCGTTAGCGTGGTTAACGGAAGAAGAATCATATATGCAAATTAATCGAATAAAACAACCAGCTAGCCTGACGTTATCGCGTTTATACATCGCGAAATTATATGGTCATAAAAATTTTACGCTTATATTTTTGAAGCACAGTTAAGTGCTATTAGCGGGCTAGTTCAATGTTGCCAGAAAAAAAGCTTTCCTTATCTAGAAAAGGTATGAAATAGAATACATTGTAGAGGTCATTAATTAGTTGGAGGTCATTTGAAAAATTTTGAAATGTTTTACCTTAAAAAAAAATAAATAACGAAAGCTTCCAAATAATGGAGATATTAATTTCTTGCTTTATATTTATTTGGTTTTAAGCGTTTGATGAAAAAAAATACTTGTTTCCGTTTTAGGCTGGAAACTTTTTACACTACCTACGTACTTTTCTGATGTGATGCAGACGTATAAACTTATTAAAGTTTAAGAAGGAGTTTGTTTCCGAAGCTAAACCTACACAATCTGTCCAAGTCTTGTGATTCTATGTACACTGCCGTTCAGTGAAGTTCGGACATACATTAAAAATCTATTATATCACACTGTATACAATTGTTAATACATAAAATTAGAAAAATATTAAGCATACACTCTTTTCTAAGGGATTAAAGCCATAAATTATTATGTAAAGTAGAAATATTGCGACGACCACAATAAAGTCCCTTTTATTATCATTCCAAGAATTTCTCGGAAGTGCCGATCTTTTGAAACGGATCGTTTGGGGATTATTAACGAACAACACATTTAGGAAATATACCGCAGTATCATTCTTGTTTATTTATCACAGGCGTAAAGATATAAATTTGCTTCATTTTACTGTTAAACGTGTGTTGGTGTGCATCTGTCGTTTTTGCGCGAAAGTTTTAAGAAAATCTACTTCAAAATGGCACGTGGCAAGCCTACCAGTGTAGAAAAACGTTCACGCATTATTACGCTGTTTGAAGAAGGATATTCGGGGCGACAAATTGCTGAAAAAATAAATATGAGAAGTTCAACAGTAAATGACATCATAAAGCGATATCAGACAAATGGAACTATAGAAAATCGTGTTCGTCCTGGAGCATCTAGGAAAACAACAAAAGCCGAAAATTTGAGAATTGTATTATTAAGCAAACGCAATGGAAAATTAACAGCGCCACAAATAGCAGCCGAAGTCAATCGCGGCCGTGAAGAACAAGTTGCGGCGAGTACGGTAAAACGTCGACTTCAACAAGCGGACTTTCACGGACGCATGGCCATTCGAAAACCCTTATTACGTCGGGGCAACAGAGCAAAACGGCTACGGTGGGCCCGTTCTCATCTAGATTGGTCGTTAGATGATTGGAAACACGTGCTTTGGAGTGACGAGTCAAAGTTTGAGGTTTTTGTGCAAAATCGACGAGTTTATGTCCGAAGATCTAAAACCGAAAAGTAATCCCGAACTGCATTCTGCGTACAGTGAAACAAGGGCGTAGTTCTGTGTTAGTGTGGGGATGTTTCTCCTTTGCTGGGACGGGAGATTTATGCAGAGTGCAGGGTGTAAGGAGGAAGGAAAATTATTTTGCAATATTCCAGAATCATGCAGTGCCATCAGTATTGCGTATAATAGGCCGTAACTTTACATTCAGCATGACAACGACCCAAAACACACTGCGTTAGTGTGTAAGAACTATCTAAAGGAGCAAGAAGAACAGCACACCCTGAAAGTAATGACATGGCCCCCACAAAGCCCAGATTTGAAGCCGATAGAGTTGCTGTGGGATGAACTGGACAGGAGGATCCGAAAAATATGCCCAACTTCACGAGAACATTTACGGAATATTCTGCAACATGAATGGATTAATATTCCACAATCCGTTTTAACAAAACTTATCGAAAGAATGCCTAGAATAGTTCGAGCGGTGATTAACAGCAAAGGAGGTTTTTTCGATGAAAAAAAAAATAATGTTCAGTATGTTATATTAGGCCAGAATAACTTTTTATTTATTTATTTTTGTCTTTTTTACCTGTAAATATAATAAAATTGCATTTTGTTTTTAGTTTCGTTTGTTTCTGTAACCTTTTCATGTTTTTTACCAACCGACTGAACTCCTCTCAACGGCAGTGTACATGATGCTTGCATAACAAAGAAATCCAAATCATTAAAGTGATTGGATCTAATAGCAAAGTATTTATTGAAGTACTACCGAAGGATCATTCATTTTCCTTCGAATTAATTTTTTGATTGCAAATTAATCCCCGATGTATTAGTAAAGGAATGTCAAAATTAGCCGAAAAACAATTTGTTTGCCTCAAGTCTTCGATGAAATCAGAAAAAACAGCAGATATCGGCGCAGCATCCTTCACCACAGCAATGTCAGCCCTCACATAGCACATCGAACATTATTTTAAGGAGAACAACATTGAATTAATGATTCGCCTGACTATCACATAATGATTTCTTCCGGTTTCCTTTTGTTCTTTTTTGTTTTTTTCTTTTTTCAGAAACTTTTAGGGTTCCCCTCGTATGATGTCATCAAACTAAGAGAAGAAGGGACAAATCCGAATGAATACAGTTTCTTGTGTGGGAGTTGATGGTCTATCGAATCAAAGGCGAGGGAAAAATCAGCACACCTAACTCAAATCAACTTGACCGTGGTGATCCATAACTTGCGAACACGACAGAAAATGACTTTGTATCAATAATGCTCAAATATGTTGGCCAAATTCGCCAACAAAAATATATTGGTCTTTAATTAGTAATTAGGTATGTTTTCACGCCTTTCTTGAACATGAAGTTAATCATTGCCAAAGGCGTTTCTACCGTGTCATGAGATGTTAAGGAAATATGAAAGAATAATAAATCTAAAGGCATCAAAGGTGTTATAAGAATCAGAGTAAATGCCAGCAAATTCCGAACGGACTACTAAGTTTCTCCATGCCACCTCCTTCCAAGTGTCCATTTGAGTAAATCACGTACTCGAGTGTCAGTGAAGTGTTTGTGGGGAGAGGGTAATAGTGAATTGTTGTTAAACGCAGAAGCGAAAAGCAGAAGAAATAATTCTTAATTTTCCATTGTAATAAGACTTTATCTTCAGGCTAGCTATAATGCCCCAATTGAACCAGAGATGATATCTAGAAAATTTAGGGGAACATTAAGGAACTGATCATTGTACAACTGGGGAAAATTGGCTTTAGGAAAATTTACTTGAACTAGGAAAAATTTTTTTGGCGTTGGTAGAACAGAATGTGGAGGGTCTTGAGGAGCAAAGAGCATCGTACGCGAACCCTTTTGAATTCAATTTAAAATGCATTATTTCACTCGCCGATCAACGTGCTTTCCGTTGAAAACGCGTTTAATATCAGTAATAATACCAAACTATTGCTCGCGAAGTCTAAGAATAACCAAACCGTATACTATAAACATGTCAAATTACCACATCTTCGTGGATATAAGTTCCTAGCGAGCCGAAAATAACTCTTTTTTATTGTAAACTTTCAACTAAACGCTAAATTTAACGGAAATTTCATAATTTACTGACGAAAATAACATTGCGGTTGAAGGATTTTAGCTTAGTGGCTGACCACTTGTAACACTTACAAGTTAGTGATTTTGGCATTATTTAAATATTTTGTTATGTATAATAAAATAAGAAGAATCCATGTCGACTTCGGCTAAATAGAACATGTAACAATGTTGTTTGTTTATAATCTTCTTTTCTTGGTTGAATTCATTATTGCTTGCAGAGTGTTGTGTGCGTGCAATGTTTTGTAATCTTTTAGAATTTTCGGGTTCGAAATCCTCCAGATCATTTATATTAAATTAACCCAAATAAACTATTACCATGTTCCATAGAAAGATCTTGGCACCATTGCAACCTAATGGTCTTAGAGATAAAAAAAAAGCATGGATTTGACCACACTCTTGATTATTCAAAATATCTTTAAAAAATCCACAAAATTGCAAAACCCACGATAATCTTGAAAAAGGACCACACACATTCGAAGATAAATCCGTTATTATCTTGATTAATTTCTATCGATTCCCACATTCTTTTAGTGGATACATTCTGGATGCGTTTATCACAAGATAAACGGGGTTCAACGACATGCTTTCTCTAGGAAATGCGTTTGATTTATGCCTCGATATCGTGAGCGAGCTATTTTAGTAAGATAAAACCCGTTTCATATCGGTTTACCTCATGTAATTCATTCGGAGATTAATTGTAATGCCGCGGAATGGTATGCGTTTGTTTGTGGAAACGTTAATACAACTATATCGAAGTAGGGTATGGCGGTGTTTATCTTTCCCAGCTCGATCTGGTTCGTTGTTGAGATACGTTTGAAATTCCAGCGAATATGAACTGGTGGATATTTCATTTGAATTATTGCAATTGGATGATGTTCAAATAATTACATTGGTAATGAATCTGTGAACGGGCTAAAGAATTTTACCTTTCTTTTTGAATCTTCATATTTTTATGCCGCTAATTAAGAATTGTTTCGATCTTCTATTAAAAAGGCAGCTCCTAACTGAGAAGGACGAAAATGCTTTAATGTTCAGAAATTACATACACTGCCGTTCAGAGAAGTTCGGTCGGTTAGTAAAAAACATGAAAAGGTTACAGAAACAAACGAAACTAAAAACAAAATGCAATTTTATTGTATGTACAGGTAAAAAAGACAAAAATAAATAAATAAAAAGTTATTCCGGCCTAATATAACATACTGAACGTTATATTTTTTTTTTCTTCGAAAAAACCTCCTTTGCTGTTAATCACCGCTCGAACTATTCTAGGCATTCTTTCGATAAGTTTTGTTAAAACGGATTGTGGAATATTAATCCATTCATGTTGCAGAATATTCCGTAAATGTTGTTGTGAAGTTGGGCATATTTTTCGGATCCTCCTGTCCAGTTCATCCCACAACAACTCTATAGGGCTCGAATCTGGGCTTTGTGGGGGCCATGTCATTACTTTCAGGGTGTGCTGTTCTTCTTGCTCCTTTATAGTTCTTACACACTAACGCAGTGTATTGGATATTGGAGTATTGCAAAATAATTTTCCTTCCTCATTACACCCTGCACTCTGCATAAATCCCCCATCTCAGCAAAGGAGAAACATCCCCACACTAACACAGAACTACGCCCTTGCTTCGCTCTAGGCACAATGCAGTTCGGGATCACTTTTCGATTTTAGATCTTCGGTAAACTCGTCGATTTTGCCCAAAAACCTCAAACTTTGACCCGTCACTCCAAAGCACGTGTTTCCAATCATCTAACGACCAATCTAGATGAGAGCGGGCCCACTGTAGCCGGGTTGTTCTGTTGCCCCGACGTAATAAGGGTTTTGAATGGCAATGCGTCCATGAAGGTCCGCTTGTTGAAGTCGACGTTTTACCGTACTCGCCGAAACTTGTTCTTCACGGCCGCGATTGACTTCGTCTGCTATTTGTGGCGCTGTTAATTTTCTATTGCGTTTGCTTAATAATACAATTCTCAAATCTTCAGCTTTTGTTGTTTTCCTAGATGCTCCAGGACGAACACGATTTTCTATAGTTCCAGTTGTCCGATATCGCTTTATGATGTCGTTTACTGTTGAACTTCTCGTATTTATTTTTTCAGCAATTTGTGAACAGCGTAATAATGCGTGAACGTTTTTCTACACTGGTAGGCTTGCCACGTGCCATTTTGAAGTAAATTTTCTTAAAACTTTCGCGCAAAAATGACAAATGCACACCAACACACGTTTAACAATAAAATGCAGCAAATTTATATCTTTACGCCTGTGATAAATAAACAAGAGTGATGCTGCGGTATATTTCCTAAATGTATTGTTCGTTAATAATCCCCAAACGGCCCGTTTCAAAAGATCGGCACTTCCGAGAAATTCTTGGAATGATAATAAAAGGGACTTTATTGTGGTCGTCGCAATATTTCCACTTTACATAATAATTTATGGCTTTAATCCCTTCGAAAAGAGTGTATGCTTAATATTTTTCTAATTTTATGTATTAATAATTGTATACAGTGTGATAGAATAGATTTTTATTGTACGACCGAACTTCACTGAACGGCAGTGTACATAAATTCAAAATCTTTTGGGCAAACCTAAAATTCATAAAGTAAACGTATGCGTTGCTTTTCTCGTTTCTATGTGGTAATATCTAACCGAGCCAAAGACGATTAAAACGTTTTTGGACCATCAGAAGAAAGGAAATTGGTTATTGTGATAACCGAGAAAATTAGAATCCTCTAACACGCAGTCACCCAATTGGTCACCTCCGATTTTGATAAAATATTGCAGGCATGTAGAGCAGTGAAAAATAATCGACCCGTATTATTTTTTAATTTCTGATATTCACTCGTAGGGGAGTCACAGACCCTTAAAGTTACCCCCCAAAACACATTTTTAACGATATCTTTGGAACTAGAAAAGATATCGAACTGAACTAAAAAAGAAAAATGTTCATCTTCACAATTCGGGCATTTTGTGGTGCATGTTGTGGGCCGTAGGGGGTTAAAATAAGAACAAAATTTAATCCCCTGACTACGTAAATGAGAAATTCATATATTTCTATTCTAATCCATAAACTACATTCAAAAATATAATTTACCGGTTTTTGGATTTTTTCCCAAAATACCATATACAGGGGTTACAGCCACCCCAAAATGTCGCTTCATTTTTCTTTTCTATCTCAAGAACGAAATATTTCAAAGCATTCATATTTCATATTTGCGTTAGGTATACTTAGGAGACGCGACAGCAAGGTTTTGGTTAAAAAGGGCCTGAGGATTAGATGAGTTTATTCTTCCGATTTTTTGGTTTTTTTAATATACTCTCGAAAACGGCACTAACGATTTTCTCTGAAGCTTACATTTTTGCTACATTTGGTACAAGCTTCTATTTGCCTATGCCACTTTTTTGCTTAAAATTGTCTGAGGAGAGCTTTAGATTATTCATGTTGTGAAAGGCAACAAGCCGAATTACACCCCGAAAAAAGCTAAAGATAGGGATCAAAGTTTCCCAACATTCTAAAACTTATAGATTTATTTTATCGTGGTTCCTTATGCAGTTTGACCTGCTGATTACAGCGATTACGACCATTTCGCGGTATCTTCAATGATTTCTGAGAAATTTGAGTTTGAATGTAACAAGTTTAATTTTGGTAAAAAAGCGGTTGCAATGCGAATAAACTTGTACAATTTGGAAGTGCGGTAGAAAGCAGTATTTAACATTTTTGTGTCAAAGAAAACTATTTTTTCTATTGTTTCCTTATTTCTACGCCCCAAATGTCTAATTATCACATTTAAAATCACAACGTTTGAAGCTAATTCTATCCGGAACTTGTAAGTTTGTGTAAGACTATCTAAAATAAAACTTAATCCAACTACGCCGCTCGGTCCAATCCTCAATTGAGAAATCGCAGATATAATGAGAAATTATTCAGCAACAATGACCGTTTCCACTTATAATGACGTCACTTGGCACATTGACTAACGAGGCAAATTCGCACCATCGGCGCAGTTAACGAATTTTTTAATGAAAATTTAATCTACGCGTTTATTTAGTAAAAAACATCATCCCCAGATACCATCAGATGATTTCTGCGCGAAATGGATAATTTTGGAATTTTTTAATAAATTCCAACATAAAGCCAAAATTTGAAAAAAAAATCGAAAGCACCAACAAGGCGTCGAAATTTAAGAAGGGTAGAGAACATTGTTGCTCTAAGGGGTAGAGTTGCAAAGGTGCTAATTTATCGATTCCTCGTTGTGCTCAAGGGTTAGGACTTAGAAGAACGACAACGTAGAACATTTTGCAAAAAGAAACCACTGGTTGGACCACAAACTAAATTGTCATTTCTGGCGTGAAAATAATCCACAAGAGATACACGAGAAGTTCTCACACTCGCAAAAGATCACTCTATCGCAACGTTTTATGACATGGTAACATCATGGGATCAAATTCTTTCCAAAAACAAGGTAGGAGCTACAGTTCCAAAGACTGATGCATAGGACCGACTGATGTTAACAGATATCTTCTGGGCAAATCTGAATGAAATTGATTTGGGGGACGTGTGGTTCTGGCAAGAGAGTGCCACATGCATACTACTAATGCCATTATCGATATGTTGCAAAAACAGTTAGCTGAAAGGATAATTTCAAGAAATGCAATTGGCCCCCAAGAAATTGGGGGATTTAACTCCTTTAAATACTTTCTGTGGGGTTAAATCTACAGTCTATTGGTCAATGCAAACAAACCACGAACCATTGTGCGTTAAGATTAAATATTGAACGTTGCATTCGTGATATTTGGTCCGAGTTACTGAAAAATGGGTTCATCGAATTTGCTCGTGTGCACAACGTCGAGGTAGACACTTAAATGATGTGTTTACTCAAAATAAACCACGCTTAAATATGATATAAAAAGATTGGTTGGACTGAAATAGCTTTAAATTTATTTAATTGTGAAATTACATCGTCCTTGTTGGAGAATCCTTTCTTAGCAAAATTCTTAATTTTTTCAAAGCAAAAATAGGTATTTGCAAAGAAAGAATGTGAATAATTATATTCGATCTGAAGAAAAAAGTACGATTCAACACGAATTGTGCTTATTTCCCTTCAAATAAGATGAAACAAAAATCCTTTAGATTACACATACTTAAAAAATAGTCGAGGAAATGCAAGTCTGTCTAATTTATTTATGTAATTGTAAATACTGCGTGAAGCGCGTAAAAATCCTTCAACCGCGATGTTATTTTCGTCGGTAAACCACGATTTTGTCGTTAAATTTAGCGTTCAGTCAAAAGTTTACAATAGAAATGAGTTATTTTCGACGTACTAGAAATATATTCGAGAAAATGTTATAGTAATTCGATTTGTTTATGTTATACGGTTTGGTTATTCTTAAACATCGTGAGTAACAGTTTGTTATTATTTTAACTATTATTTGATATTAAGCACGTTTTCAAGGAAAAGTACGTTGATCAATAAATGGAATAATGCATAGTGCAGCGGAATAATGATTTAAAATCGGAACTTTGAATGAATTAAAATCAAGTAAACAACACATAAGTATCGGCAACCTCCGCACCACACAAATTTAATTAATTTTATAATAATTAATGCGGGACAAGAACCGTTCGCGTCCTCGAAACGACCGTCGCGGATTAATTAATTAAACTTGTGTGATGCGGAGGTTGCCGATACTTATATGTTGTTTACCATACTACGCCACAGTCCTTGCTATCATTATTAATTAAAATCAATTAAAAAAAAAAACCAAGATTGTGGACATAGATCCAATAAAATGACTGTAAAATCTATTCAAAAAAACTATGCCAGCGAACAACTGTAGGCTGTATCTACACAAATGCCTTTGTGGTCAACAGGTAGAAGATCTGCTGCAAGAAATCTCGGAAAATACGCCCTAACGTAGAAAAATTTAAGAGTTGCCCGCCCGAACAACTAACAAATATTCGCTGGAAGAAGCTTCGTCATATCTCGTCGAAAATGGACAAGGAAGGAAACTGAGACATATTTTCGCCATCCAAAACATTATTAAAAGCAAAGGTATTGTTATCTTAAAGAAGAAGATAGACATGAGCGCAGAAGTTAAGTTGCAAAATCTAATCGATCTTACAATTACCCGTGTTTTAGAGCATCAAGAGGTGATGTTAGCGCAAAAACCAGAATGTAATTTTATGTTAATGTTTTTTTTTTTATGGTGATGTGAAGTAGCGGCCAAAGCCAATCTAAGAGAAAGAATTTTCTGATTCGGACATTTTCCATGGTCCTACTTTGAGTATCTGCAAGGGAGAATGAAAATTGTGTTATCAGGGAAAACCCCCGACATCAATAACATTTTGTCGCCCAGTAAAGTTAGTATTTGCTAAACAGACTAAAGATTTAGCTTTAGCGGAAGCTGCAAACGTCCAAGCGCAAATTGATCAATTAGGGCCAACAAGAATAAAGTCTGATAAAGAATACACTATATACAATACAATAGATGGGAAAGTGCCCAACACACTTGTAAAAACTTCTTCACAGAGGTGTTATTTATGTGGAGCAGGTCCCAAAGAGATGAACAGTGTTATGGCATCAAAAAAAGACATAATAGAGCATCTTGCCAACTTTGCATGCTTGGATACGCTTCTTTGAATGTATTCTGCATCTCTCATGGAGACTAGAAATAAAGAAGTGACATGTGAGAGGCAACAGAGAGAAAGCGGACATCCCAAAGAAAAGCATATTGAAAAGATTTAGAGGAAAAGTCGGGGTCATTGTAAACCAGTCGAAGCCTGGTGGGAGAGGTAATTGCAATGATGGCAACGATTTTTAAAAAATACGGCATTAAGGGCTGCCATTCCGTTCGTTACATCTGGGCAATTTCATGGAGAAGGCGTGATCGGAAATTCTATTGTGCCAATTGGCCTGCTGTCAGCAGAATTTTTTGAAAAATATAGAGAAGGTCACGCGCGAAAACGCTCCAGAAAAGAGAACGTGAAAATCGTCAGATCCTCTGCTGTGAACTGCTGTGTAATTAAAGCGTATTTATAGTTAGAACCGGCACGAATCAGATCCAAACAACCGGTTTCTGGAGAAATACTTCAATTATTAAAAGAACCACCACAAATCGCAAAACAAGAAAACACCGTAGACGGTGGATAAGAAGCGACGGTGATAGCAAGATAAACCGGATGGATTGAAGAAGCCTTCAATTGCCAATCAAATGCCTTGCAGGGCATCTTCCTGAGTTAATGGAAAATACTCTATTAGCAGAGCACACTGATTTGTGGTGGCAACTGAATGACGTTCCCCTCCATAACTCGAGGTTGGTTGCAGTAGTAGGAATTTTAAAGAATTAAGGTGTACATATGTCAAAGAAAACAACATTTGTCAACACTAATTCCCGAAACGTTAAAAGGAAAAATGTCCTTGCTCTGAGCTTTCCATTAAAACTAAAAAAGGAGAGTGCTCCTCAAGTTTTTGCATCATTTAAATGAGGTATGTCCCAAGAGATGGTTTGGTACCAAGGGCCCCATCTGCTACGCCAAACTTAGGTCCATTGGATTTCTTTTTGTGAGGAAGTTGCGCATTCTACTTCGTCTGCGAACTTAGATAATTTGAAACTTGAGATTCGGCGTGCATATAATGAATATGATCATAGAAGCAGCTGCCAGGGAATATATCAGTAAATGATAAATTTTATGAATTATCGATTTATTTAATATTTATTTATGACCGTTTTATACTAAATACACCACCCGACAAAAACGTAGACGCGGTATCGTTTTTATTTACGAAACAAAGTTTATAGACATTATATAAAATGTAAACGAGGGTTATTGATACTTGTTATGTAAATAGTCCACTTATAGATATTTCTGGCTATTTATTGCTTTATGAGGGGTAATCGAGATTTTCCCAGATCAAAATAGGAATTTTAAATGCGACAAAAATTTAGACCCTGCGCATTTATTACGTTAATATAAGCGAAAATGTTCTAATTTAATACTTCTCTTTATATGCAGCGCTTGTGCTGGTAAAGTGTACACATTTCACCACGAGAAATTATATTTTATAAAGTGTTTGCAATATGGGTAGAAAAAAGCAATTATCCTCGATAGAAAGGGGTAACGTTCTAGCCTGGCACCAGGATAGTGTTAGTAAGAGGGAAATTGCTCGTCGGTTACGAAGAAGCGATCATTCCGTTAGAAATTTCTTAAAAGATCCGGAAAATTACGGCAAACCAAAAGGCCAAGGGCGACCGAAAACTATAAGTGAGCAGGATAAACGCATGACATTGCGGCGTGCATCCAATTCTTTTGCGTCGGCGAGAGTTATTGCAGAACAGGCGGGGGTACAAACGCACGTGCGTAATGTTCAAAGGATTTTAAAGGCGTTACCGGTAATATCACGGAAGAAAATGTTGAGAAAACCGCCACTTTTGGCGAAACACGAAGAAGCGAGGTTGAGATTTGCTGAAGAATACGTATCCTGGAAGAAACAATGGGAAAAAGTTATATTTTCCGATGAGAAACGTTTTAATTTGGACGGACCGGATGGGTACTCGCATTATTATCATGATCTGAGAAAGGAACCAAAAGTGAAAATGACCAGACAATTAGGGGGTGGATCTGTGATGATATGGGCAGCGATTGGATTTCGCGGTAAAAGTGGGATAGTGGTTTGCACGAACAAAATGACATCTGTGACGTACAAAGACTTATTGCGTGATAATCTTCTACGTTTTGGAAACCAATGGGCCGGGCGCAATTTTGTTTTTCAGCAAGATAACGCGCCAATTCATAAAGCAAAAACCATCACTGAATGGTTTAAAGGGAAGAAGATTAAAACTTTACAGTGGCCGGCGCGGTCACCAAACTTAAACATTATTGAAAACATGCGGGGTGAATTGGCACGTCGCGTTTATGGCGGAGGCCGTCAATATTTCACGGTACAGGAACTGAAAACTTCAATAGCGACTGAATGGCAGAATATCCCTCCGAATTATGTGTTAAATTTATATAAATGCATTAATAACAGACTATCGGAAGAGATTAAGAACAATGGAGGATCTACGCATTACCGATCACTCATTTGTTGATTTTTGTTTTACATTTGCAACAGAGCGTCTAAATTTTTGTCGCAGAAATTGTTTAAACATTGGAGTAATAATTTATTATTTAGTTCGTATATTACCGGAGGAGATATTTTTAAGTTTATTTTACTTTTACGAATAAAAACTTAATTCGATATCTTGCTAGTTTCGCAAAGAAATGTTGTAACCCTTAACCCTTAAAACATCTTACCGTGTCTAAGTTTTTGTTGGGGAGTGTATCTCTTGAATGTAATCTTCGTTTATACCGTTGTATTGGAGACTCTCGTACTTCAGTCATAAGGTAAGTAAAGATAAGGGGTGCAATAAAAAACAAGCGGTTTGAGGGTGATTTAATATGGGTGCTTTAAAAAAGTATATCTTTAACAATTCTGGAAATTATTCCCGACGACAGCTTTCTTGATGTATCTCTACAAACAAGGAAGATATCTCTCGTAACATCGAACCTGAGACGGAATAAAAGTAGAGACTCGGTCGTACGGTTGATAATGTGAATCCATGAATTCTCGAAACAATGTTTCGAATTAAACATATAACATGCGTGGCGCGGAGTGTGCCGATATTTTAGTATTTACCATCCTACCTCGCAATACATGGTATCATTATTTATCATTCATTTATAAAAGCAACACGGTTACCACATTCCTTTTTCGTTACCTTCAAAATATTTTACTATAATTGAACCGTCGCTGAACTCGCTCGGCCACATCGGTTCGAATACGCTTGTTCGTATGTCTATTTTTAAACGCGCTTCATTTCAGAATGCGTTTGTCACCGGCTCTCGCCCCGTCCGTCCAAATAAAAACGTGCAAAAGGAAGCGGCACCACAACAGAAATAATCTTCACTCTTACATCGTAAATTAGTGGTTTTAGAATCCTCTCCGATGGTTCTCTTTCTTTTTTTTTTCAAAATACCTATCTCAAGCGCACGTATCAAAGACTGTATACTACAACCCACGCGTAGTGCTAATTTTGGAAGTGGTGGAATTTCAACTATTTCTATCGAAGAAAAGTATAAACTATGAAAGAGGAGTATTAACTATGAGTCTGCCCTTTACGTGCGTAAGAGTGCTAGAGTTTCGTTTAGGAAAGGCTCAAATTACTGACGCTAGTCGGTTATGCTTGAAAACCTTGTTTCTATCTAGTTTTATTTCGTTTAAATAGGAAATTTTGGAATCAAAGTTCAATTTTTATTTTGAAGATATGTTGCTCGTTGATTGTATATTTCATATACAGCGTGGCCGGATTTCATGGATGCAACTTTTGTATTTGAGGAGATGGTTAAATTAGCAAAAAGGTGATGTTTCGAGAGTCTTTTAAGAATCCATTTGCATTAATTGTCATGGCCCATTTGGTTAAAATAAAGGAAAACAAAATCTGCTAATTTCTTTTAGTTGCCGTAACTTTTTTATTAAGGGAGAGATTGAGACGGGAACTAATTTTTATGGTGGTACTTTTATTGCGCTTAATAAAGCCAATTTAAATTTGCAAATTTTTAGAAACTTGTCCTAATCTCAAAATTTTAAATTGGTCTATGCGATTCGTTTTGGATCTCTTAAAAGAGATTTTCTTCTGAATTCAATGAGGCCTCACACGACATGTAAACGCCTTTAACATGTTGAGAAAAGTAAATTTATTCTTTTTACGGATAGAAATCACTAGTGTAATGATCATAAAAACTTTGTCTTTTGTTCTTCAAGCTATCTGTGAAAATCATGTTTCGAAAACAAAAAACAAATAACAATAATAACAGTAAATTACTCAAATAAACCACTATTGTTTGCAATGCTAACTTGGCATGGTTTTTGGATGCTAATAATTACTTTTCGGATAATATTGCCACTAATACTTTGAAATGCTTGAAGTACTGCTTGCTATGATTCTTTAATGTTGTTGTATGTTGGACAATAGACTTTATTTTTAACAGTACCTCATTCCACAACTTCTAAAAATTGTTTCATCTGTTCACAAAATGACATTCTTAAATTTGGATGTGCGTTCACTTGGCCTAAAGTCTTCCTTCGGATTTTAATATTTCAGATGCTTTGGATTTGTAACACTTGCACTTATTCTTCGGAAATCCTGACGCTCCCGCCTTTGGTACACCGACAAGAACACAAGCTAAAACTAATTCCTCTCTTTCTGCTTATCATAAACAATATTAACAGGCAAGTATGATAAGATTGTTTTTTTGTTTCGAAAGATGATTTCACAAATAACTCTTAATTAATAAGAAAGTTACGGCAACTAAAAGAAATTGGGTTTTGTTTTCTTCTTTTATTCTAATCAAGTTGGCCGGCAAGTAAAATTTAAAAATGGATTCTTAATGGGCTCTCGGAATATCACTTTTTTCTTAATTTTGCTGATTTCTCTACCTCCTAAAATGCAAAAGTTTTCTATGTTGTTTTTATAAAGACGATGAAAGAAAAAAAAATTGGTACTAATCGTTTGAAGCTATTCTCGAAAGATCTTTTTCATTCTGAAAATTCACCACCTCCAAAACATGGTTTTTTTGAAGGCTTCGACAGCTTCAATAACAAAGTCATTAGGCGATAAATCAGATGAATACAGGTAATGAGGTATTGATTCGATATTTTTCCCCTTGAAATAATCAATTATTTTACGTGCTATGCATTGCCATGGTGTAAGAAGCCACCTTCTGTCTTCGATCCTCCAAAGCACTGCGAGCGAAACGTCCAGTGCAATAATTTTCTTGGAAGTGCTTCATGAACGAACAATCTTTGTTGGATTTTGCTCATCTGGGAACATCCAAACCGTTGACCGTTGCTTAGTTTCCGGTTTGTAGGAATATATCCAATTTTCGCCACATGTTACGATGATGATGACGGATTTTGTTCAATTTTTTTAAGCAGTCCTTCCACCAATTTGCACGAGCTTTTCTTTGTATTTGAATAGATATTTTTGCTCCTAAATGTTCTTGCAAAATGAAATGTAGTTCGGTCTTCGGTATACCTATCACACGAGAAGCCACATGCCGATCCTCAACAATCATGTTACGCGTAGCATCAATGTTTTTTGGAACAACCACCGATTTTGGTCTACCTTCACGAACTTCATCACTGATGAAGCACGATCACGATGAAATTCTGCAGACCTAAGCAGTGCTTCATTCGAGGCAAAATTGCTTTTTTTAAACGCTCACTGACTTCTCTGTGGTTTCTGTGCTGTCACCGCTCCAACAATAATAAATACCAAATTTTACGAAAATACTAATGCCATCTCTCAAATACTCCATCTAATAATCGTAGGTAAAAACTTAGACGCTTCCCTCGTCTCCTTTAGGTGTGCAGTTATTAGAGGGAAGTCAGTCTAATATTCTTTCCATCTTTGCCTATGTCACTGGCACTTTCCACTGCTTCCTCACTTTTTCACCGCCTCTTCTAGTTCCTCGTCTCGATCTGGTGTTGTACTTTCTTCCTCTTGACCTTGTACCATACGTTTCTTCTATTCTTTGTAGTAACACTTCCGTAATAGCTTGTGCCTTTGTATTCTGTATCAAATTTTTTACGCCTTTTTACACTTTCCACGAAAAAGTTGTCTTCTATCTTTTCCAAATAATGGATTTATGTCACCTCATTATACTTGTCGATGTCTCATCTTCCTTTCACGTCTACTTCTGTTGTTTTATGGTCATTATCCTTGTTTCTATTGTATTCTCCACTAGATTATACATCTACAAGCCGATATTATCCCATCATACGAAGGTAGACGGAGAGCGGCGTTTTTTACGGCCATCAAATTATTACCGTGACCGTTTAAAAAAAGAAATTTTATGAAAGAATTGAAGGTTCACGTAAAGGTTTGCACGTTGGGTGATTTTTTACAATTTAAGAAAATCGTCGACACAACAACAATACATAGAATTGCTTCGTTCAACCTTTGGTCATGAAGCACCATTTGCAGAATTTCGTGGTGCTCGTGTTTCCTTCAGTCATGAATTTCGTGAAGGTTGTTGTTCCAAAAAACATCAATGCTGTGCGCAGCGAATTGCAGTACATTCGATAGTGCACCAATATTTAGGTATGAAAATGATGGATTTCGCATAATTCGATCCAAACAGAAAAAAGGTTCGCGTCAAATGGTCTTAAAAAATGCTCAAAGGATTCGACAGAGGAAGCATCCGTAACATCGTAACAAGTGACGAAACTTGGATATGTTCGTACGAGTCAGAAACCAAGCAACAATCACCTGTTTGGATGTTCCCAGTTAAGCCGAATCCAACAAAATGATTTGTTTCTTTCGTTGTACTGGACACTTCGCAAGCAGTGCTTTGGAAGATCGAAGAACTGTTAATACTGAATGATACGCAGCAGTTCATTGCAGAATGGTATACAACAATATGTTTTTCCAGAAGTCATCAATGAAATCAGGAAAGGCAATCGATGTCACATCGTCCAGCCAAGCAATTGAGTATTTGAAGGGGGGAAAACATCGAATTAATGCCTCGTTGCCTATATTCAGGTGATTTATCGCCTAATCACTTCTTTTTGTTCCCGAATACAAAGAAATGCGTGGACAACGATTTTTATCGCCTCAAAAAGCTGTTAAAGCCTTCAAAAACCATTCAACTTAAGAGTAGAAGAAATAGGTTCGAACGCATGCAAAGGTAATGGCGAATATTTTGTAAAGCAACAAAAAATAATACCCCAGCTCATAGAATATTTCAATACCTATCGCCTTCAATATATTAAATGTAAAAACGTCTTTTTTTTAATGGTCGGCTTTCTTTTATACTAAAAACTCCCTCGTGTATCTTTTATTCATGACATTGTGAATGTATTAAAAAAAAAAGAAATCTTAACGAAGACGTTGAATCCAACGCCTATATTTAAAAAAGAAATATCGTCAATTATCATACTGAAAGACTTAATAATGACCTTTTCAAACATGGACAGGTTTCAGAAAAGAATACGGACTTAATTGCGACTGACCGTTGAAAGCCTTCGTGTTGGCTGCTATTTGTTTTTCGACAGCTTCATTCGGGTACCCAAATAGAATAAAATTAAGTGACAAAGATGTCTCTAACCGGTATAAAGTAGTATTTGAATAAATAATATTGATTTAACATCCAACATGCGTTGTTTAAATGTTGATTTCAATATATTTCATATTTACAACGTTTGCACAACGTGAGCATTGATTTATTATTTAAAGTAACATGAAGAATATATCAAGAATTTTCAACCTGGTTAAATTCAATAAATCACCATTTATAGTTACGACCTCGTTATTCGGTATTTCCTCGAAAAAGTACGAACCCATGATGAAGTTAGCTGCAAAACCACGCCAAATAGTGACTTTCTTGTCATGAAAGCTTTCCTGAATGATTGCTTGTTAGACATTAACATTTCTGATTTCTAACGGATTAATGTTGGCTGTGTTTTGATGTTCCTGAAGAACTTCGACGTCATTAATCCTTGAGGATGTTCTTTCAAATTTGTTAATCAAATAACGACACGTCTTCATCTTACAAAGCTCTACTCCCAAAGCCATTCTCGTAGGAAATCTTCTTAAACCAACACTGTGATTTCTACCACATTCATAAAGATAATTTATAAGTTATCAGGTGCCGGGACATGACGACATTAAGGGCAATATATTAGCCGACGTGCTAGAAAAAGTAGCTGACGAGTTGACCAAGGAAGGCTGTAAAAGATACTTCACCAGAGCCCGTATGTGGAATCGCAAAGGTCTGTGCCAGAAAGGAGATCTGGTCTTGGTTAGATAAAGAACATTAAGTTTTCTTTTAACCTAATTAGACGTAGCAGAGGAAACCAAAACCATTAT
>LR737407.1:481156-492306 GCA_902655005.2 Marronus borbonicus
TCTACCAGCGCTAGCAAAGCTGTGCCGATGAGCCGTAAACGGCGAAACAGAAACAGGTAAGTGTTAGTGGTTTCCCATGAATTGTTCATTTAATAAATTTATTGTCTTCACCAGAAATGCGAAATATTCCTCCATTTTGTAAAATTGTTATATATTGGGAAACATCTGTAAATAGAAAATCGCAAGTTAATTTTTCGTTTTTTGTGGTTTTACTGTTATTTATAAGACACCAGCCTAAGTATATAGAATAAACTGCAGAATTATGTCCGATTATAATTTAATTTTTTATTGTTGTTTTGTTAAATAACAAAAGCATAAAAAATTAACTTGTAAATGTTTATTTAAAATGTTTCTTAATATGTAACAGTTTAAAAAAAAAAGAAATATTTTTGATTTTAGATTAAGGCAATAAATTTATTGTCGAAACGTAATTTGAGTATTTTTTATTTTTAATAACTTACTGAGTTACAGAAGCCGCTACTCCGGCAGAATAACTCTCTAAATCAGACAGGAAAGCTAGGGCGGTAGTGCTTTCATCATTCAATTGATCTTGTAGGTTATTTAGCAGTTACTCATGCAGTTTTAATAATTACGATGGATAACATCAAGCAAAAACGTTCGTTCTGGTGCGCTGTTTGTAAAAATTACTCTAAAACGGAGAAAAAGTTAAGCTTGTTTAGACTTATTCAGAAATTTATTAAGCTTTCATTGTTGCGAGATATGGAGAAATCCTTCTTTTCAGATGAAGGTTGGCTCCACCTTAACTTGGTTTTATTGTCAGACAAACCATGCGAATATTGTCCAGAAACCATTGCATTCTGAAAAGGTTGGTAGGTTCACGGAGAAAAATTGGTTTGTGAAACGGTAGATATCATAACGCCTCAACACCTCATTAACCCATTTACGAGAGTCGCTCAATAAGTCCTTCTTTTAGATTTTTATTTATTTTTCAACGTAATCTCCATTTAACTCTATTCACTTTTCCAAGCGTTTCTCCAGGTTTTTTAAGCCCATCAAAAAGTAGGATTTCGGAAGGTCCTTAAAATAGTCATCTGGGCCAAATTCCGTGAATTCGGTGGATGTTATACTAATTCGAACTTTAATTCCATAATTTTGTCTTGATGGAATTTCTTCACTCAACCGGTCCAATAATGACGCATAATACTTTCCAGTTTGTCTTTTTTCCAAGTAATCGGTGTAGATGATTCCAGGTGCATCCCATTTCACCGCCTTAGCCTTCTTCGGAGCCCGTTCTCCTTCAAAAATCCACTGTTTTGACTATTCCTTTATCTCCGGAGCGTAGTACTGTATCCATGTTTCGCTCGTAGTTAAGTATCGACGGAGAAATTCGTCAGGATTGTGACGAAAAAGCGTCAAAACAGCCTCAGAGTCCACCACACGATTGCCTTTATTCTCCACTGGGAGCAAACGCAGCACCCATCTTGCCGAGATGTTTTTCACGCCCAATTTTTCGTGCAAAATTGAAAACACTGTAGCTTGCAGCCTGAACAATTTCGGGTATTTTGATTCCTCGATGGTTCAATATCACATCGTGGATTTTGTCAATCATTTCGAGGGTAGCCACTTTCACTGGACTTTTGTGGATATACGGCCACGTTTAAACTCATTTACCCAATTGTAAATAATTGCTAACACAGGTGCAGCTGTGCCATGGACTTCATCCAACTTAGCTTTGATCTCTTTCGGTGTTAAGCCTTCTAAATATAAGCGCTCAATCACCGCTCATAAGTTAAAGCGACTCTAAATGCAATTTTATTGAACCAACATCAATTTTAATTTGCCCGAATATGCCGTACTGCTGAAACGAACCCACACCTCGCTTACATTCTTTTTCATTCTTTACGTAGAGACGTAAGCACCGCGGTATCAATAACATCGATTAAAACCAATTTACAAACCAAAATTATAAATTTAAAAATGCGTATTTCCCAATACGAAGAGGCAATGGCCTGTCGTCTACGAGCGGCAGTACACATATGCCTGTTGTTCGATGTATAAACGGTCCCTTGCCGTTGGTTGCCGTTTGTTCTTCGAGTGAGTCAACCGGAGAGAAGTAGATCAATGGTATTATTAAAACGGATCCCGAATCTGAAGTCTGACTTCATCGAAATAGACCAAACAAACGCAGGAACTAAAATGTCTTTTTATAGACAGGAGACACTAATAGAAGCTGACGTGTCCGTTAAAAAAATGTCGACGATTTAAAAGCCAGTTAATAGAGTGAATAGAACTATGAGGGTAGTCGGAAAAGTTGCTACGTTCGACATGAAGATCGTTAACCGTTAAGAATATTCTGTTAATACGATTGCGCGTGCGTTGAAAGATATTTTTACTCAGTTTCCTTTGTGGAACAGATTTTATTATTTCTCTTCGTCGAAGTGCAACATTTTTCTGTTACTAATGAATAGAGATGACGAAAGCAGGTGGAATTATTCCTTTTTTGGCAGCGACTAGACAGACTCGTGTCTATTCGTCTCGTAAGAAAGGGTTCGTGTTGCCTACTGATTTCCCAGAGTCGATAAAACACGAATCTGTCTAGTCGCTGCAAAAAAGTAATAATGAACGACAATTCAAATGTTTGATTCTTAGGAATTTCATGGCTACCTTATTTAATCTTAAAAAATATTTTTCGTCAATATCAAAAACTCTTATTAACATGCTGTACATGGTTAAAATCAAAAGTAAAGACTTTTTCTAGCAGTGACAAAATTCGATGTAGCACCGATAAGAAACAAAAAAAATCGATGATGACCAAAACAAACCGAGACAACATATAAAAATTTCGAGTATATTGTTGGATAGTGGCCTCGAGAACATGTTTTTGGTTCTTCTCTGCAAGAGCACATAAACGTGGGAAGTAAAAGAAGAAAATCTCTTTTCGTTTTTCTTGTTAAATCTTCAACGTCATTTATCATAGGTCCATTTCCTCTTCACGTTAATAAAAAAAATATAAAATTTAGCAACTTTGTCAAATTTCAAACATCCAATAATGAGCTGAAGAGCAATTTAACCAATCAAATCTTTTCATCCAGAATTTCCAGCTATTTCATTGTAGTTTTTCTTCATGGTTCCAATTTAAAGTACGACCTGTATATCTACTCATTTAATTTCGTAACATTGCAGATGGTAATAGCATGATGTGAGTCACAGCTTCCTAAAATACGAGCGGGCTTTTAATAGACGCACTTTCTACCGGAAGTCTTGTACGTTAAAGGCGTAAACTTGGCATGTTAAAATAAAATACCTATTTACATAATTACTGGTACGGTGACGTGATTTATTACATATTACACGGTGTTGGACCGCCTAAAATTTAATTAGAACTTGTTTTTCGGGAAGATGTAATAATGGAAAAATCGTGATTTTTTTATTGTTATTTTAAACATTAATACTTTATTTGTACTTTTAAAATGTTGGATTTGCAACATGACGAATGTAAATTAAATATAAAGTAGATGTAATAGCTAGTTAAAAAGTGAAACTATTAGATATATGGGTGGTGATATTATGGGTTGAGGTTGCTTTGGAAGCGGCCAAAAGGTGCTCCCTAAACGGGCGCATGGGCATCTAAAAACGTTACCACTACACAGATATCTCCCAAAAACCATCGCGACTTTGCTGCTGTAATGTATTACATTACTTTTAGATTGCTTTTGAAGAAGTAGTCCATTATTGACAAACAACCTACAAACAACGTACAGTAAGCGCAGATTTTACTGTAGCATTCATTATTGTCGTGCAACATCGTGAAAAATTTATTTCACTAATTAAAAAAGCGAGTTTAAGCAAATTAAAAGTTCACAATTAAAATATTTTTAAACAATTCTCCAGATAAATTTTTGTAATAAACATATTTGTCCCTATTACATTGATCCAACCGCAGTAGATTACTGGAAAAAGCAACACCCTGTACGTTATCTTTAGATACTTTTTAAAACTAACCCAAAAATGACAAAAAAACGAAATTTTCAATATTCATGTTTTATTGCAAACTAGTTGCGATAGAAATCAAATTAAAAAAAAAGGGAAGAGGTTTTACTTCACTTACCTTTGTATATGCAAACTTATCACCCACCATAGCGCACAGCACTAAGTACTCAAACTAACTCTCAAAGAACAACTGAAGATAATTAAACAATGCAAAATTTCTAAATTAAATCGCCACGTGAAAAATCCAAGGACAAGAAGCAAACTTGGCATTGCATGGAGGCCTTTGGTTTGGATTCCTTTAAGGTCAAAATGATGGTCGCAGATTAAATATAAAATTGATACCGATTAAAGTCTCAATGTGACTTTAACATATACGTATATATATATGTATGTACATACACAACAACCCACATAACAGCGAATTTCTTGGCAAAGTTGATGATCATCTTTGTTTTGTTTTTATTTTGTTTTGGCGTTGTCTACGCCAATGAAAACAAACTCTTTGGTTTTCAAAATAACGCTAACGAGATCCACGTTTTCAGCGTTTTAGTGAAAATTGTACAATTATTTATTTTGATTTCATTTGGAAGTGTTTGTACTTGATTTTAATTACAACCAATCCTGCAATTTTCTTTAATTAATTTTTCACGGTCAGCAAATCCGGGAGTTTAAATAAAATTAATAGCCAATGATAATGATAAGGCTAACCCCAACAGTTGAAATTAAATACCTCCAGGGTGGTTGGATTGAAATTTTACAAATTTATACAGTCCGCTATTTCCCGTTTCGGCGAAATCTCACGTTTAGGGGGCGAAAGCTACCCCTGAAATTTCTACGATTTTCTAATTTTTATAATTTACACCGTTATTACGAAACAAAAAAAAGATAATAAAATTACATATCTCCAAATAAGCCTTCTCTAGGTCTGAAATTAGCGCGGATGAGATTTTTTTGACCACCTCTACCAGTATCTCCCACTCCCTTTCACGGTAATTAGGGGTGAAGGGGCACTCGTAGATGGTATTTTCCAGGGATCACCCGTGCATATATTTTACTCTTCCGTTGAACGCCCATTCCGCAAGGAGGTGAGGAGATAGTAGTAGGGGTCAAATCTGCCAAGTTTCAATTCGATTGGTGGGTGTCACCTCGGGATGTTCCTTTGCTAGAAAAATACGTGTTAACTCAATAGCGATTTGAACCAAACTAATAGATTGTTTAGCGTCACTTCGCTTCTTTGTTCCCGATAGCGTTTGTTGCATAGGATATTTCAATTGTTTTCTCTCTCTAAAAAAACCACGCGAGTACTCAACCTAGAGACAAACGACACGATTTTTGTAGGGAAATATTACATTAACACCGAAGATTCACGATGTGAAGAAAATGGAGAGAAGACAAGCTATTTAGCCGTTTCAACGAGATTATCTTTGGAACGGTCAAAATTTAAAATAAACGACTTTTTGAATAGCATTGCTTTGATTATGTTTGTTGCACTGTAGGTCGGCATTGCTTCCTCAAGCACCGGTTAAGCATAAGTGAGATTAATAGGTTATCCTCCATCTTAAGACAGGTTTTCAATTTGTTAATTGAGATGGAGTTGTATGATTTAAATGAGTAATTATAACATTTGTGAACGTTTGCTTTGTACAGTTGGAGTAAAGCAATAAACTATATTATTGTTGAACACATCAGAAAATGCCTAGAAACAATAACCAAAAAATAATGCTAAGATAGCTTAGCTTCCTCATGGCAAACGCAATAAAAGGAGAGAGAAAAAAATACACTAACACGCGGATATGTTTCTGCCTACCCGGCGTCATCAGCGTGGTTTCGAGAGTAATTTTTTATCTCTACCTTCTATCGCTGTTGCCGCACAGTTAATACCATAACTTATGTCGCTGCTTCCTGAATGGCAGGCATGCGTTTCTTTGTCACTAGAGGGCGCCAAGAAATATCGAGTTTGTCGTTTTGAAAGTTGTGGCATTAACTGTGAGGCTGATCTTAGCATTATATTTTGGTTATATTATTGTTGCTTAAAAGAATTAAGTTTTCTTACATAACCCAAAAGAATTCTATGATCTCGAATAAAACATTTTTGCATACGACGCAATAAAGCGACTGTAGAAGTTGTACGGCATGCCCCTTAAATCAAAAATAGTTAAAAAAAGGACCCAAATATAACAATCTCAATTCTAGCCACCCAGATTGTTGCTCGAAATAAACTTTGCATGGACGTTATTTATAAATTAATTAGAGTCAGAAATTCTAAATGATTTAGGCACTTTCTTAACGATCTTCGGAGGCTTTTCCTAAACGAAATAGCGAGGCATATTATTCTGGCTCTGCGAAGTATATCCGTTTGACTGCTCGCTGTATTATTGAAGATATATTTAGGCGCGATGTGGTCCCGAAAGAGACGATATATTATCTAAATTTAGCCTGGACTATAGCCTAAAATACCGCAACTACGAATGACTCACTTACCGCAAACGTGAGATACTGGAACAACTTAAAGCCGGATGTTTTCTCTTCGTGCTTGGGACGATGAAGATTTTTTTTTTCTTTTGGGGAATCAGCGTAACATGTTTTTATAGTCTCGTACGCGTCTTACACATTGTAAAATTGAGTACTTAAAGTGCAATACGAACAACAAGATGCAAAAACAAAACGAAAACACAAACGTACAGACACGACACTTATTTCTTTGCTGTCAAAAATTGTCGATCACAATGTTCATTAGTTTTTTAGATTTAGACGTGAGACAAGTTAATTTCAAGCAACCATACGATTATTCAACGACATTTTCCGTATTTGGTTCCTTACTTCTGCCGTCGATCTTTTGGGGGGAGTGTAGAGTTGCTCCTGCCTCTTCTTTGGTTCACCGTCCAAAAGTCTTTCATGCCCGCCGACGCCTGCGTAATTCTCGTACCGCTTCTCGCGATTTTTGCTCATTTTCAACGCGTTAAACATGTGCATCGGTTTGAAATACGTACAACCGCTCTCGTCAATTAAAACGTAAGGTACCCTTCCCGCTAAAACACCTCTAGCCGCCTCCTTAGGCACCACGGCCTGTATACCGTTCCTACTAATCAAAATCGGTTGTTCCAAACGATTCCTTCGTACCAGCATATCTTCGATGGCCAAGAAATTTTCCGTGCGGAATAATCTCAATGGGATTTCTTTAGAAGATTTAATTGATCTAGATTGACGCATCAAAGCTGCACTTTCAACGACCAATTCGCGGATTCTAGGGTCGATCCTTCCAGATTCCTGGTTCTTTTTGATCCGCTGAAGAGCCGTTTTTGATGAATAGTCTCTTTCGGCCAATTTCCGCATGACGATCAACCTCTTCAGCAGATCCAAACATGCTTTATCCGTACTGAAGACGTTAATATCGTGGTTCGCAAGCAAATTGTCTAGATTCTCCGAGACTTCTTGAAGACCCAAAGCTTTCGCTAATCCAGATCCTTCGGTCACGAAATCTTTGATTTCGTCTTTCGATGATAATATTACAAACTCCTGCAGTTTCTCTTCGGAAAATTCTGTTACAGCTTCAACAATCGAAGATTCCAAGAGATGCCTAGCCCCTACTTCTGTTTTGACGGTGTTGATGTGTTCCTCAACGTTTTCTATGACGAAATACAAGACGTCAGCGCTGACTTTTGATAATTTCTTAAGGGCCGACGTCATGATATCACCGTCGGCTAAAATCTCTTTCATTCTTTCCATGATCTGGAAGCTCTCGATTTTCTCGGCTAATTTGATGAGGTCTTTGAGGATGTCGACCTTGTTTTCCCTGATATCTTGCGTGAGGACCTTAAATATTGTCGAGGAAATCTCGTTTCTATCGATGGGGGTGTTCATCAGCAAGCACAGTTCTTCCAATGATTTCTCTTTACCTTTCAAAGCGTCGCCGATCATTTCCGCTATGGTATTAAGAGCTAGCACCTGATCCTTTGGTCGCTTCTTGAAGATGTCATTGGCGGCAACTATGGCACTCTTCAATGCTATTTTTATCGGAGCGTTTGCCGCGTGGAATTTCTCATCTGCTTCTGTTAAAAATACCGTGCTGTCGATTAAAACCGGATTGTTTATATTCTTTATGTTAACGCTGTTCCTTTCCCTAAATGTGGAAGCTCTTCGCGTTAAAGTTAAAAGAATTTCAGATATTTTATGCATCTTCTCTTTATTGTCTGTTATCTTAGATGCCACTTCTTGTGCGTCGTCCAAAGTAACGTAAGTGACGTAATCGTCTCCAACAGGAACTGTTAATTTTCGCAGCTCTTCTAATTTCTTTTCCAGAGATGATTTCTTTTCTTCGACGCTTGCTATGACAACGCCCATACCGTCATGTATCTCGTAGTGTTCGCTATTATCTTTGTTATCTTCATCTTCTGTAAGATTATCGTCACTTTGTTTGGAAATATCTTCAGTTATAGATTCCTCATAGAGATCGATTACCAATTTATCTGGAACTTCGATTTTTACTTCATCTATTACGTCTTCTAACTGCTGGTCTTGAATTTCTTGCGCTTCCTGGATCTTCTCTTCGATTTGAGGAGCTTGTTCTTCTTTATTAATCGGTTTGGGGCGTTCCTCCGGGTTCGTTGTGAACGTCAATTGACCGTCGGCTGTTATAGTCGAGTCTGTAGGTAAAAACATCGGTTTTCCATTATTTTCTTCGCTCATAATCAGGCCGGTGATCAAAGTTGGGCGATTATCTAGATTCACTGTGATTCCAGGGGCGTACTCGAGGCCGAATTCGTTCTCTATTGTCTGTCCCGGGACAAATACGTCACCCTCGTCTGTTTTTACCATTTGTCCCGCTACGAAGACTTCTCTTCCGCTGGGTAAGGGTACTTTAACCCCTGATAAAATTCGCAAAGCTTCGGGATCTCCAAAGGAGATTTCCCAGGGGATTGCTCTACCCATGTTTCTTACTACTTCTGGAATTTCGCTCATTTTAGGTAATAGATTGATGGAACCGTGTTCCAAGATTTTTGTACTGACATCTTTGGTGATTTCAAAGTCTGCAATTTCCATCCCGATGTGTTCCTCTTCCGCAGGCTCGAAGATGGTATCTATAACGTTCTTAGCGTCTTTTTCGAACTTCTTCCAATCCAGATTTTTGATACCTTCCCTTACCATATCTTCCCAATCAATTGTACCTTCGCCATGTTGCTTTTTCCTCTTGTTTATGATCCTAACCAATTCCATTTCCCATTCGTCTAATTCCCGTTCCTTCTCCTCGAATAGCCTAGCCAAGCTCATCGTGAATTTCCCGTAGTGATGAAATTTTTCTTCTTCGGGCGTTGTAGCACCTTCACCATTGAACATAGGCTCCTTGAGATTGCAATTCTCCAACTCCAGAGGGACTTTCTTAAAGTCCTTCAGCTTTATGAGGATCTTATTGCTACTTTGGGATATCAGAACGTCGACGACGTCACCGTCCCTTATCGCTAATTCTAATTCCGCGTTAAATACGAGATTATGCCTCTTATCTTGGACCGTATAGACGAATTTCGATCCGTTACTTTGCTTGCCCTTCAAGATGTTCATCAACAATTGATGGCTTTCCACGGAAGGATCGAATATCGGGGCGAGATAGGTGTAACCTTTCATCAATTTATGCGTGATTTTCCCGTAATTTTTCGCATTTTTCGGACGTTTGCTCCGATGGTTGAAAAGGACCGGCATGTAATGTTGTACCTTGGAGCCGAGCAGCCATTTCCCGGTAATCTTGAAGGTACGCAAGGCGTCTTTGGGAGTTTGCGGTTTGAGGAGCGGCAGGTAGAAATTTCGTTTGAAGATTCTACTTGCTCCGGTGATCTTGCAGAACGACAGGATGTAGTTCATGATGACGGCTTGTATTCGACGAAGTATGATAGAGATGATAAGTAATGGGAGTTGGGGGGGTGTAAATTGGAATGATAATGCAATAAATGTACTTACTTTATTTAGATGTATAGATGCAGAAGGAAAAACAAATTTATTGATTTAATTTTATTTTCCTGCATATTTTTTTTAATTTTCTTGTACACTAGATTCTGACAATAATTGAATACAATGGATCATAGGACAATTATTTGTTTCGTTATTATTCTTATAATTTCGTTTGTGATTAATTCTTTTCTCTTTGTGGTGCTGTACGATCTCAAACACAGATTTTCAAAGATAATTCGACTACTTGTACAACGTTTTAACCTTTGTCTTTAGTTAAGATTAAAATGAATGAAAATAAGCTCGATTCTAATTTCGGTTTCGTTTAAAGCGGACACTCTCGGAAGACGCGACTTGGCCAATACACCACACACGACACTACTGAACGTTGCGATTTAACTGACTACTTAAGCGCGTCCAAAACCGGCGCTAAAGTCGACGTCGTATGCGGCGAGCTTGTTCATCAGCTTGATCCTCCTATTAGAGGTACGTACGTTGTCTAAAATCGCCTTGGTGTTGTCGTTTTCGAAGAACGTACCCTTAGAGATGCCCTCTTCGAATTCCGCCAATTTCGTACTCTTCTTGATCGGCTCCTGCGGCGTGTAAGAGAGTGGCTTCTCCATACTCTTGCATTTCTTCCTGATCTGCAAGCGTAATCGGTCGACCTTCAGTTCCTCTTCCATGATCTTCCTGGTCATACGATCTTTTACCCGGCGTTTTTCCTCCTCTTCTTGTTCTCTCATGCGCTCTTGAAAGGCCACCAGCGGATCAACTTTCGGTTTTTGCGGTTTGAACGGATCCTTCTTCTTCTTCTTTTTCTTCTCGGTCTTTTCCGGTTTATTTTCAACCATGTCTTCGCTTAGGGACCGACTTCACGATGCGAATTTAACACCTCTTCTATATAAGTCTAATGATAATGAACTACTGAAACTAGAGACGGTTCTTTCGTGTTTGTAATCGAAGATTAGCGTGGGAGTAATAAGTGCGACCAATAGCCACGAGGGGGTCGGTCTCGACCCTGTAATCGTTAGAAGAAGAATGCGTACCTTGTGATCTACTTTTTCACTTCCAATTTGGACACTAGCCGCGATTCCTGGAGTTTTTGATGGGTTACTTTTGCTGCAGTGAGGTTATATTTAATTGGGATTGTGTCCAAGGAATCTATTTAATGCCTTCCTCTGATTTTTCGACAAATTCAATCATAATTTCTTTGTGTATTTGACTGCCTTCAAGTACCTTACGAAAGACTTGCTTAAAAAAAA
>LR737407.1:492316-519494 GCA_902655005.2 Marronus borbonicus
TAGTAATAATACTATCACCCCCTATTTTAAAATTTATTTTATCTTTTTAATTTTTTTATAATTTTTTGGAAATAATTTAAATCGAAGTGATCCTTAATTTGTAAAATGTTTGTGATTTATAAATAATAAGTGTACAATAGTAATAATACTATCACCCCTTATTTTATTATTCTATATTTTATTTTTTAAATTTTTTTTTATAATTTTTTTGGAAATATTTCAAGTAAGCGTGATCGTTAATTTGTAAAATGCTTATGATTTATAAATAATAAGTATATAATAGTAATAATACTACTACTATCCCCTATTTTAAAATTAATTTTTTAAATTTTTAATTTTGTCTGATTGCCCAATATAGTCACTATAGAATATCAAAAGCATTTACTTTCATACCTCAACAATGGTATTATTAAATTAACAAAAATCTCTTTTAATAAAAAGAAAAACACGTATTACTTTCTGTATTTAATTTTATTATTTTTTTTGTCGGAAATAACTTATTAAAAATACATTGTTTATGTATGTATGTATGCAGACGATATTTTTTTCACTGTATAATCGCTTGATTCTAGGCTTTAATGGATAGACGAAACGGGTGATTTTTTGAACGTGAAATATGTGTTGGTGGTGAATTAATTTAGTTTGAAATGATATTTGAGACACTAACGTCAAAATATCGACGTTTTGTACTATTTCCGGTTTATCTTCGATTATCTTTAGTTAGAATTAATTTGGTTGGTTTATCTTGAAGATAATCAATCAAATCAGAGAGTTTTTATCGATGTTTGTTTAAAATTTAATTCATACGACCTCAACTACCATTTCGAGGATGATCGGATCATGTCTGTTTTATGGAAATTACATTAAACACAAAAGAAAGCTTAAATAAATAAAAAAAATTCTTTTATGATCTCGGATGTTCCGCATGTTAAATAACACTTTTCCATAGCTTATATCGATTGATTCCGACCGTATCGAAGACATTTTGGAATTCAAAAGGCTTAAAAGGCTGTCAAAACAGCGGGTTATTGAAAGCGAACGGGCTCCGAAGAAGGCGAAGACGGCGAAATCAGCCGGCAAGGTGATGGCCTCGGGAATGCACACGGAATCGTTTACACCGATTACTTCGAAAAGACAAAGAATATCTGGAAAGTATCATACATCGTCATTGGACTGGGTCAGCGAAGAAATTGTGAAAAAACGTCCTCATTTTGAAGAAGAAGATCCTCTTCCATCAAGACAATGCACGCAGTTTCGATAGCCAAAATTATGGAATTAAAGCTTGTCCACCGTATTTGGCCCCTAGTTACTTCTTTTAATTTCCAAATTTGAAAAACTGGCTCGGGGGCCAACAGTTTATGTCGAACGAGGAAGTTATCGCCCAAACAGGTCCTATTTCGAGGACCTTTTGAATTCCTCCCTTTTTGCTGCTGACCGAGGTCAGTACAATTGAAATAAAATATTGATGTAGGATTAAGTTTATTTTTTAATAAGATGATTATGGATAGTTATGCAAACTTACAAAATGTAACAATATAAGGCGGAAAAATGCATTATTTAATATAAAAAGTGGTAATAATAAATTACTCGACCTCTTGCGGATATTTGCCCGAAAAAATTGTCAGTGAACGGGAATTGGATTCACGTTATCGGATAATAGATTCGATCAATTAAAGAAGCCGAATTCAAGATACCGATTCGATTTATCCGGATCCGAATCGATCTAGATCCGAGGTTTTCGATAACGGATGCGGATCCAAAGTTTCGGATAATGGATCCAAATAACTCTGCCACAGCCAGAAGCAGGTTTTCTCACCAGTAGATCACCTTTAATCTACAGAAAAAAAATCACGTGCCAAAAAATGCAAACCTGCGATTAACACCGTTATTCGAAACGTTTTTCTTAAATAAACTATTTAATTTGATCCTCTCTAATAAATTCACCGTAATATATAATGTTATAATTGCATAGAATTAGTTTTGGCATATTTATCTTCACTTAAATCGGGCCGGTAGATTTTGTTTTAGTTTTCCCAGCCTCTTAATATGATTGTTTATGCAAAATTAAACCAAATGACTCGAATATTTCAAGCCGTTAATTGGTGCGAGGCGAAATGAACATAAATTACGGTTCAGCTACGCATAAATATCGCGATCGGCGTTGGAACCCGTCCAAAACGCGTCTCCCTTTAGGCGAAATGTTAAGGACGCGTACGGATCGCATAAACAAGTCGAGAATAGTGCTACGTCACACAGTCGGAACCTTTAATCAGGCTTAATGAAATAGATCTGGTACCAGGAGTGTGCGCAACTTTTATATCGGGAACTGGATCTAGGTTAACGGAAACGGACCCGCCTCTTGCAAATTGGTTTTTCAGAAGCTATATTTAAAAAATTGATAGAAAGGCTCACGATCAGTATTGCTGTTATTGAAAGAGAATGAAATTTTGTCTACGTCTTATTAACGCTTAGCGGTCCCGGACAAAGAGAAGTTTTCAAATCAATGTCCTTCGACTTTTGGACTTAGAAATCACAAAAGATGAACATCTTTTTCTAGCGGAAGATCTATACCGCCTCGCGCCGTGTATTGGCTTTGAAATTCTAAATTCACCAAAGTGTACTTTGCAATGACCTTCTTAATTATTACCGGACTTTATGAGCGTACTCTGTTAATAATTCAGAATTTTCAGCTTGGTTCTCGCGCGCATATGAAGCTTACATTTTTCAAACTGAAGGTGCTACCAAAGTAGAACCAAAACGGCTACGGTCTTTTACAGGAAGTAGGAAGAGACTACTCGCATGCCCAATAGATTAATACTCGATGGAGTAGCTCTTGATAATCCTTGAAGAAATTGTTGATGGATTTGCAGCAATATTTATGGCAACTGGGTGGCATGTTCTTTGGCGAGGACACAGAAGCTTCGCCAAGTTCTCCTCTTAGCTCTCCTAATTTGGGAATTATAGTGGATTGGGGCTTGCCTGTACAGGCAAGCCCCTGATTGATGTTCGAGCCTTGAGTTTTTGGCTTTATCAAACAGCCTCCTGGTCTTAGCTCGCATTGCTTCAAGCTCCCTGTTCCACCAAGGCCGGGTGTGAAGCTGTTTCTAGATCGTCTGTGTGTGCAGACTGTGCTCATCTGCTTCCTCCTAAAAGGACGTGTAAATTTCCAAAAGCGACTGCGGATTATCCTCGCCACTCGCCATTTCTCATGGCGCCACACAGTACTTCCCTCTAATAAATCTTTGGTATTTTTTTCCTTGTGTTTGTGTGTCAAAGCAGGTTGATGAAATAAAACGCTCATTCATTTATGAAACACTTTATTTTAATAAATGTCATATTAACAAGCTTAACATGTAGGCAACATTGAATGAACAGTTGGCTGTGAATTAAAAATGAATCAAAATTCGTATATATACAACACAAAACCAGAAAATTAACAACAATTAATATATATTTGGCATAAAGTGCTGCAAGAAACTGTAGACTTAAGTTCTGTCGATTTCTTTAAGTAATGATTGGTAAGCTTTAGTGTAATAAGTCCTAATACTTATTAACCCATCGATAAACTCCAAATCTGTTGTACGAAGCCTTGCAAATAATCTTTGAATTCAGAGTTCTTGAGTAATGCCCACAACACCACCAGCAATCGTAGCTTTGCAAAAGAAAAAAAACAGGTTTAAGGAGACGACTGCTCATTAAAAGAAGAGGTTCAAGTAAGCTAACTCCCGCCAAAAATTGGACACAGAAACAATAGAAACGGTGTTGAAGTCTGAAGAAGCAAAATTCAATAGTTCGAAACGTCGGAAGTTCGTGCCTCCCATTTTCATGGCAATAATAAACGACTAAAGCGTAAATTCTAACGGGGAGCTAATATCTTATCTTTGATATAATTTGGATTACTTCCTTCAGAAAATTGCTTTTAATGGAGGAACCATTTTGCGAAAACGCGATAGAGTTGTTGCCAAAAAAGGCGCTAAGCAAGTTGGTGCCATTGTCTCTGGTGGGAACATTCTGGAACATCATATTCCACCGTTCATTGTGTTCCCGAGGGTGAACTACAGACAGCGTTTTGCAGCAAACCCTAGCGGTTGGATGCAAAAAGAACATTTTGTGCAACTTTTGGAACAAAAGCCAATTGAATTGTTTAGCGAGTCGATCGGACAGCTTTTGGTTCATAAACTCCATCCAGGCAGAAGGATGACGATTTGCAATATTCCGATCATGGTGAAAGAAGCCTACCATTCAACAAGCGCAGCTTCTGCAAAGATTGCGTGGTTCTATTGCATATATAATAACCATAACAACCCCAAGATATGGGAGAATTAACTAATCGATGGTTATGGAACAATGGGAGGGTGAAATAGATCCCACAACATTCAGACCGTAATAGGTCCAAGACGCATCCTGGCTATACCGAGAAGCTCTTTAGGTCGTCAACCCATTGCTTTGGCATAAGTTAGAACGTTACCCAGAAGAATAGCTCTAATGGCGAAAAAAATTCGAAAAATGAAAACTGTGAAAACCAGATCAGATTTGGCGTTTATTAGTGACAAATATAATATTTAAAAAACCCAAAATGTTCATTCATGTTCATGATAAAGGTAAAGGATACAGAATGAAAGAGAGAACTTTAAATGGATAAACTTTAAAAGTAAAGAAATAAATTCAAGTCTTTGATTTCCCGCAGCACTCTACCTTACAAAGAAAGGAGTCACAACCAAAACTATCGGCAATACAACCTTTATTGTTTCTCCCGTATGTATAAATATCTTTGCGTCGTAAGTGTAGTAAATGAGAAGCATTTATTTATTTATTCGAATTACAATTGCAGTCTTGTTATTACTTAGGTATCTACATTTTCTTCTTTTTTTTAAAGGAAAGTCAGAAGTTAAAGCTATTAAAACAAAGACGAGAGAAGTATTCTTGTTTAAGGGTTCATTTAGTGGGTAATAGTCGTGTGCTTATACTCTTATTCACTCAACCATGTAACAATGTCGTTATCGTCGTTCGAAGGGAAACGATTCGGGAAAAAAACAATATGTTGAAGAGGATGTCTTACATAGCTCTTATTTATTTACAATTGCTTATGCATTTCTTCATTTTCTTTTTTGATTTCGACAACTAGATAGGGCATATACGTATTGCAATAGTGTTGCGTGAAAGGAACTCTCTATCTGCATTGAAGTAATTTCCGTTCTTATAACAGCCGCGCCATGTGTACGAGATTACGTCGCTATGTTCTACCGAAAATGATATGTGTCTGAGAGCTTATTGTAGGATTTTATAGAAATACCGTTTATCTTTTAGGAAAGACTAGAACGTATAGAGTTAGCTACACTACCCGACAAAAACATAGACGCGGTATCGTCTCTATTTACGAAACAAAGTTTATAGACATTATATAAAATGTAAATGAGGGTTATTAATACTTGTTATGTAAATCGTCCATTTATTTTTTGAGAAATATAGCGAAAACGTTTCAGAAAAGAGAACGTAAAAATCATATTCCTTACGCCAGATCCTCTGCTGTGAACTGCTGTACAATTAAAGCGTATTTATAGTTAGAACCGGCACGAATCAGATCCAAACAACCGGTTTCTGGAGAAATACTTCAATTATTAAAAGAACCACCACAAATCGCAAAACAAGAAAACACCGTAGACGGTGGATAAGAAGCGACGGTGATAGCAAGATAAACCGGATGGATTGAAGAAGCCTTCGCAGGGCATCTTCCTGAGTTAATGGAAGATAATCTATTAGCAGAGCACACTGATTTGTGGTGGCAACTGAATGACGTTCCCCTCCATAACTCGAGGTTGGTTACAGTAGTAGGAATTTTAAAGAATTAAGGTGTACATATGTCAAAGAAAACAACATTTGTCAACACTAATTCCCGAAACGTTAAAAGGAAAAATGTCCTTGCTCTGAGCTTTCCATTAAAACTAAAAAAGGAGAGTGCTCCTCAAGTTTTTGCATCATTTAAATGAGGGATGTCCCAAGAGATGGTTTGGTACCAAGGGCCCCATCTGCTACGCCAAACTTAGGTCCATTGGATTTCTTTTTGCGAGGAAGTTGCGCATTCTACTTCGTCTGCGAACTTAGATAATTTGAAACTTGAGATTCGGCGTGCATATAATGAATGTGATCATAGAAGCAGCTGCCAGGGAATATATCGGTAAATGATAAATTTTATGAATTATCGATTTATTTAATATTTATTTATGACCGTTTTATACTAAATACACCACCCGACAAAAACGTAGACGCGGTATCGTTTCTATTTACGAAACAAAGTTGTATAAGACATTATATAAAATGTAAACGAGGGTTATTAATACTTGTTATGTAAATAGTCCATTTATAGATATTTCTGGGTATTTATTGCTTTATGAGGGGTAATCGAGATTTTCCCAGATCAAAATAGGAATTTTAAATGCGACCAAAATTTAGACCCTGCGCATTTATTACATTAATACAAGCCAAAATGTTCTAATTTAATACTTCTCTTTATATGCAGCGGTTGTGCTGGTAAAGTGTACACATTTCACCACGAGAAATTATATTTTATAAAGTGTTTGCAATACGGGTAGAAAAAAGCAATTATCCTTGATAGAAAGGGGTAACGTTCTAGCCTGGCACCAGGATGCTGTTAGTAAGAAGGAAATTGCTCGTCGGTTACGAAGAAGCGATCATTCCGTTAGAAATTTCCTAAAAGATCCGGAAAATTACGGCAAACCAAAAGGCCAGGGGCGACCGAAAGCTGTAATTGAGCGGGATAAACGTATGATATTGCGGTGTGCGTCCAATTCTTCTGCGTCGGCGAGAGTTAGTGCAGAACAGGCGGTGGTACAAACGCACGTGCGTAATGTTCAAAGGATTTTAAAGGCGTCACCGGTAATATCACGGAAGAAAATGTAGAGAAAACCGCCACTTTCGGCGAAACACAAAGAAGCGAGGTTGAGATTTGCCGAAGAGCACGTATCCTGGAAGAAACAATGGAAAAAAGTTATATTTTCCGATGAGAAACGTTGTAATTTTGACGGACCGGATGGGTACTCGCATTATTATCATGATCTGAGAAAGGAACCAAAAGTGAAAATGACCAGACAATTAGGGGATGGAGCTGTGATGATATGGGCAGCGATTGGATTTCGCTTTTTCGCAAACTTTACAGTGGCCGGCACGGTCACCAGACTTAAACATTATTGAAAACATGAATTGGCACGTCGCGTTTATGGCGGAGGCCGTCAATATTTCACGGCACAGGAACTGAAAACTTCAATAGTGACCGAATGGCAGAATATCCCTCAAAATTATGTGTTCAATTTATATAAATCTATTAATAACAGACTATTGGAAGTGATTAAGAACAATGGGGGATCTACGCATTACTGATCACTCATTTGTTGATTTTTGTTTTACATTTGCAACAAAGCATCTAAATTTTTGTCGCAGAAATTGTTTAAACATTGGAGTAATAATTTATTATTTAGTTCATATATTACTGGGGGAGATATTTTTAAGTTTATTTAACTTTTATGAATAAAAACTTAATTAGATATCTTGCTAGTTTCGCAAAGAAATGTTGTAACCCTTAAAACCCGTAAAACATCTTACCGCGTTTTTGTCGTGGAGTGTACTTCTACGAAGTAATTGCGCAAATTTCTAAACATCCTAAATACATTAAACATTTTCATCGGTCCTGATCTGCATAGGACCGATGAAAATGTTTAATGTATTTAGAATATGTGATGCTAGGAATATGTTGAGCAACTGGTCTTATAAGAAAAAAAAGCATATTTGAGTGTAATACCAAAATTGAATTTATCTGTTCTAAGGCGAATCTGCTCCAAAGAAGTCAAAGACGATGGTATAGGTCATGGCTACAATTTGTTGGAAGCTAGTGGAACGATTTGATGAGAAATTGTTCCGAAACGACAATGCACCAGCTTGCAGCATGAATTGCTTTGGCCCACTCGCCCGATCCAGCTCCCTGAAATTTTATATTCCCCCAATATGAAAAAGGGAAAAAAATTCACCTTAAACAAAGGGGCCGTTACCCCATGGATTTGGATGGGTTAAAGAAGTATTACCCATAAACAAACACAAACTTTTCGGTTTATTTGGATGTAATCAAGTGAACAATATCAACACTAGGATAAAGACCATTTTTGGATAATCTCCAATAGATAGTGGAAATCACATCCAACGAACTCGATACTTTTATAGAATCCTAAATAAACGTAGCTTCTATTGAAGGAATTCGGAAAATCTATCACTATTGTGTATATAAGAAAGACGTAAGACGGCTATAAAGGGCGACGTGGCTGTTATAATTTAAAACGCGGGAATATGAATTTGTATCACAAAGGATTCATAATATTTTAAACTTTAACTTATTGCTTTCATATCATATTACTTATTTTGATATTATATCATTTTTTTCAGTATCTCTAAATATATTAAATTATTATAAATCCTCGGCTTTTCGCGTGCGTATACGTGTGATATCAATATCTTTGGAGAAGTGTTAATGAAATTTTTACCGTAAGAGGATGATATACAGCAGGGATAACTTGAAAGTTTCCAAAACGATACTTTTTAATTATAATCTAGCTCAATAATGATAGCAAGGACTGTGGCGTAGTATGGTAAACAACACATAAGTATCGGCACCCTCCGCACCATACAAGTTTAATTAACACGTTTGCTGCCTATAACGCTATACGCGGCTCCTGTGCCTTTGACCCTTTTAAGCGTTCTATGCATACGGCACCCTTTAATAAGCTACCCTCTGTCGGCGCTATATTCATGTCTGTTTGTATATTTGGGCACTTTGCAAAAGCTATCTGTGACGTATAAGTGCAAGCAGTTTTTGGACTCTTCACGTGTATGTAAAGTTACATTAACGTTTCAGGGCTAGCGCATCAACAAATTTATTTCGTAAATATATCAAAAAAGAATTGTAAAAAGTACTAAAATAATATTTTTGTGTTGGTATTACTGTGGTATGACGTTAGTACATGCGCAGAAACATCTGTCAAAAGTATCTCTATATTAAATGCGCAATTTTCGTTTTATTTTGTGCGAGTCATAAAAATGGATTGTAAAAGTGCTGAGGTAGGGTCATTGCCGCCTAAAAGGGCTCGATTTTATAAATACATTGAAGACGAGGTGCAGAAAATCCTAGAGGATGGCGATTTTGAGCGTGATGTAGATTTGCGAGAATCAGATGATGGATGGGAACCGACTTCGGAGTCAGGAGATGATGATTATGATCAAGAAAATGAGGTGCAAGGTGAATATAGTTTAGTTGAAAATGTAGTCAATAATAGTGTGCGCTGATATGAACACTTTTCGTTTTATCGGACAGAAAACTTTGCATATTTTACCTCCTGAAAATACACCACTTCCTTCTTTTGGTAATTTGCTTATTGACGGTCTTTTACAAGTGATAGTTGACGAAACTAATGCAAACGCTGAAAATTTACTTTTGTCAGAAAAAACAACGTATCAGTCTAGAATAACTTTGTGGAAACTGCTAACAAAAGAAGTACTGTTGACATTTCTAGGAATGCGAAATTGCCTAAGTTTCAGGATTATTGGAAGACCGATCCCTACTTCATAATAAGCGAATTGCATCTAATATGGGCAGAAATCGGACTACGCGCACTGCATTTTTCAAGGAATCCCCTGCACCAGATGAGCCAAAGCCTGACGATAGACTTTACAAGATCAGGCCAGTTGTCAACTTTTTCAATAAAAGAATATCTGAAGTATACTCTCCTGGAGGTGAGCTCTCCCTCGATGAATCCATGGCGCTTTATCGTGGCAGTTTATTGTTTCGCCAATACATAAAGAATAAACTACATAAGTACGCCGTAAAATTATACATGTTGACTACCCCCTCGAGGCACAGCTCTAAATTTTTCTGGCATGTTGGATGCATTGGGCGGTAAATGACATATGAAAAAGGTTGTTGAAGAGAGTAGATTGAATATTGGTCACCACATCTACATGCACAACTTTTATAACAGCTTTGCTTTAGCTAAGAAGCTATTAACTAATAAGACTCACTGTACTGGCACATTGAGGGCAAGCCGAAGAAACACACCGAAAGAAGTAAGTTCGGCAAAGTTAAAAAAAAAAGCGAATCAATTGCACAATATGCTGAAGGAATAATGATAGGGAAATGGGAAGTTCTGTACATTTTTAATGCCGTTTGTTGAAATGGAAAATAAAAGAAAACAAAGAATCTCTAAGCCATTAGCAATAGCAAAGTATAACAAATTTATGCCGGGAATTGATCACCACGATCAAATGCTATCATATTATCTTTCAGAAAGGAAACCGATACGTTGGGCAAAAAAACTCTTTTCCCATATTGTGAAAATGATGCTTACCAATTCGTTTCAGTTATATAATAGGTATGCGGGTACAAAACTGCCTCTCTGCTATTTTTTAGACTGGCTGTTATAAAAGGACTTTTACCTCCAGAGGATGAACAAGTTCCAGTGAAGCCTGCAGGACGTGAGCACCGTTTACGGAAACGAGAACCAGTAGCAAGTGATGAGAACAAAATGCAAGCTATGTATGGAGCATGAGAAAAAGCGCATAAATGTGAAATTTGTCCAGGAAATCCATTCATTTCAACGCTATTTTTCTATTCAATTGTGGAACAATGTAAATAACACGAAATATTTTAATAAGCACCTTACAAGCGTCGATGACCTATAGTAAATAATACTAAGGTCCAGGGCCATCCACGCTTATAAGAGTCCATTATTTTTTTTATTTATTTCGAGCTCCGGGATGTCAAAATTAATTATTTAAGCCAATTGGGGTATTATTGTCATCGTGTCGGCAATAACACATTTCGTTAGTCGAAATTACATGGGCAATGAACGTGTTAATTAATCCGCGACGGTCGTTTCGACGATACGAATGATCCACATTCTCAACCGATTCAGCCCTCCTCGAACCGGCCCCGTCCCGGATTAATTAATTAAACTTGTGTGGTGCGGAGGTTACCGATGCTTTTGTGTTGTTTAGCGTAATCTAGCCGTACAGCCGCTTTTGCACAGTTTTGATTTATAACAATTCGATAAGATGCGAGAAAAGTTAAAAGAGCAAAATTAACATTTTGGAAACTTTCAAATCGTAATCGCCCGCGCAATTTATATACGTGGTGCAATTATAAAATGTGAGATTGGATAAAAGGGATTAAATGGGAGATTATTAAGAAAAACACTTTTTTCATACGTTAGTCTCTTTAGCTGTACGTAGTTATTTCATAATATCAAGTAATATTTTTAAGAGAAAAGATTTTGTTTATTACATCTCTGATTAAAAGTATTTTTTAGCATTTTTCTTAAATACCGCCCATTTACATTTTCATATAAACAGGATGGTCCATTAACAGTGGAACGCCTTAATATTAATTACGAACAAAAAGTAAATACAGCAAACACCCAAATAACAAACGACAGAAAGCTCCACTGCGCATGTCAGTTCAAACGATTCCTGCTTTCGACCATGCACTAGAATTACCGATCCCTGTGATCCCCCGATCTACTGTGCTAAAGTTGCTCGCAAAGCGTTCCTTTTATCATACAATGTACGGTACATTGGGTGTTTGGAACGCGACTTTTGACCGCACCGTTACAGACTCGTGCTTGGAACAAAGCTACTGTACATTTAAATTTAATTATTCAATTACATTGAAGCAACCTGGAGGCCTCTTTCATACTCTGAACTTTAACGATGGCTACCATTTAACAACAACATAAAACAAGCTTAAATGCAAAGTTTTAAATTGAACTGACATCTTCATGCATGCTATTGGATACATGGACTAAGACCACGCTAACAGCTTTTCTAATGAGTCGCTTAAAGTTTGTTATGCTTCGTGCAACTTGAAAAGATCTTGTTGCCTGAATGTTTTAACAACTTTCTACTTTTCCATTCTGTCCTTTAATTAATTGGAGCTCCAGCTCTAATGTAAACCATGCTTTTCTACTACAGAGACGGGGTATAAAAATTACTTTTAGTCTTTCTTGGCTGGAGTCAGGTAGGGATATTTTTTTATAACAATATTTTAACGGAGCCCACATTCTAAAAATACTAATTTTAAGTTACGTACAGACTACTCGAGCCCGCGCACAAGTAGTCTGTACGTAACATTAAAAAATTTTAGAGAATTTAAAGAAGCTAAACAGCAATTAATAGCATTAAATTGTTATTCCATAAAAAATTATTTTGTACAGTTTGTAATAGAAGAAATTATTATTACTGCGCGTCATGTGCAAGTGTCGTTCTCGAAAGTTGTTTCAAAATTCAGCCCAAATCCATTTCAAACATAACATTCATCACTGCTGACGTTACAGACCTAATCCAACTGCTCGATCGAAGGTTGGAACAATTAAAAAAAAAACAGGATTTTGGTGGTCATTTCAAAATCACAACCTTCACATTTTTTCCGGTAATGCAATTATACGGAGTGAGTTAAAGGTATGGAAACGTCGATTATTCTGTATTTTACAAATCAAATGTGAACAAAAGTTGTGCAAAAAATTCTTATCAACTGACGTAAAAGAATTTATTTTCGTTCTGTTTATTAGTTATGGCGTTACCCGAGGTAAAATAAAAATATTATGGGGCTACATAATGACTGTTTCGAGAAAATGCTGTTTAAAACCTACAGCTAAGGTATATTAACTTGGCTATGAAGCAACGACAATTTCCTGTTTACACCATATTTTAACACACCCCGTATATTGAATGTTTTATATTACTCATACATTTCCAACAATGCATATTTTATCCGAAAATTTTTTTGGTAAAACGGGTTATTTCAACGATATTAAGGCGTTTCATTTAAAATGGATCAGCTGTATATGAGATGTGTATAAATTTGTTATTTTCGTTTTAAAATTTTCCAAAGAACTACAACGTGTAAACCTTTCAAATTTATACACATCCAGAACTTTGATCCAAATAAACAACTCACCGGTATTGGCTCCATTGTTCAAAAATCCTATAAATTAAATATTCTTAAAATTAAAAAAAAAATCCTACATAGCTTTTATGGTTTTTTTTAATTCGTAATAATTTAAATATTGCTTTTCTAACGTCTAATTACACAACGCACAAAAAGAAACGCTTCGGCGATCTAAACTTAAGAGAATAAAATATATAAATATGGGGTGTCCCTAATTTGGATCAATCAATACTTGTTAAAGGTAGTGCCTGTGTAGCGATACTTTTGTGGAAATGGGCACATCTTCTGGGAATCGTTTAGCGAGACGTAGAAGGACGCTTACTTATAAAGATTAAGAAGAGAAGTTTTCGTTTTGTGAAGGCTGAACAGGAGGAGCAGAGAGCATGTAAAGTATAAAATTCTATCGTTTAAAAAAATAAATTGGTAAATTTATTTATAACATTTCGAAATTTTCCATTTTTCTCTTACAAAATAACAAATTTTTGTTTCTTCTTATCATTTTTCTACAAAATGATATTTTCCATCGATTCAATTGCCCATTTCGTTTTATCCTCTGAGGTACTCGGGGGACATTATTACAGTCCCGGATAGAAACTATACCTATTTATTTATTTGTTTACTTATTGCTGCGCCTAAACAACATTTCTAAACACAATATGTACGCTTTATACTTATCTATGTACTGCAAGTGTTTTATACAGTGTGTCTATTTCTTCTTTTGTTACACAAATTACTTCCTAAACAACTAGATCTTCGCTGAATTACTTTTGCTGATTTGTTTTACATATCTCGATGTACATTGCACGAAAAGAGCGATAACTAAACTCTAAACACACTGTATATAATATACAGAGTGATAATTTTCTTCTTTATGCAGAATTTATGTGACGCATTAACTTAGAATTGTTGCATTGACAATGTTATTACGCTAAGAATCACCTCTATTAGGTAACTTTTTTTAATTGGTCTACTTATTCGTTATATATCTCTTTTTATTTCTGAGGAAGACGTGTCTGACGGACTGCCTAGGTCTGGCGACAAAAAAAGGCACGGCTAAAAAATCATTCCAAACATTAGAAGTTTATATGTAAAATCCGGATAAGACGAATGTTTCCGCTAACAATAAATCGCTAAAAATTAAAAAATGGGCCCGTCGGAGGAGAACAACTCTTGCAAAATACCGCCATTTAAGACTCCAGGTCGGAGGAAATAGCGTTCATTCATCTAGAACGTTGAATAGAATATAGAAGTGGTTGAGTCAAAACTGCGTTAGAAGAAGGCTGCGCGCCCTCTCTATGCGCGTGACTACGTCATCACTTAAGTAGTTCGTTGCTGATTGTGGATAGACAAAAGTATACAAAAAATATCTTACAAACTTATCTTTTGTTGCGGTTACTATGGCAAACACTAAAATATCGGTACAACCCGCACCGTACGACTTGATTACTTCGGAACAATTGTTTCGGGAATTCGTAGATTCCCATTATCAACATCATCAAGATACACGGAAAATAAAAGGAAAGCTTCTTGTCTATCTAATTAGCTAAGCGGGCCTCTTTCCCGGGTTATTCTTTTTCATATAAATGGTTTTAAAGGTGTCTAATTCTCGAGGCGAAGTTATGTTCTTAATTGATTTGAGGTTTCCAAATTTAATAAATATAAAGCCCGGCTTTGTTTATGCGTTCTGCTACAGTTGACTATTCGTTCCTTCCATAACGGTAATGAGCATAAATGAAATAAATAACTTCTGTAGTGTGGAATCTAGCGATATTTACATATTTATTCAAAAAATACACTGTCTGCAAATGAAATTATAACATTATCACTCCATATATTATCAATGTTAATACAATACAATGATTTTTTTTAAGTATTTAAAGTTATGATCTCCACATTACTTTACAAGCGTTAACGAACTAAATGTTGTACTTGTAGTAGGTTTTGTTCTAAAAAAATATCTAGTTTGCGTATTTTTCATCTTTATCTTCGGTCAAATCTTTTTTTAGTCTGTATCCTTTTTTTGTTTTTCATCTACGTACTATACAATTAATCCCCTTATTATTATAACTTAATTTTTTTTTGTATTCTTGTGTTTTGTGTTGTTTATTTGTTTGTTTCGTTTTTACAAAAGATAGATCTACAGCGCTATGTATGGTTTGCTGATGGGTAATATAAGGATAGTTTGGATTGCTACAATGTACCGCTTTGGCTGTTTCGTTGTTGTTGGTTTCTTCGGAGGTCGTCCAGTTGGATCAGCTGAAGGAAGAAAAAATACAATCAATTAATAAAAAAAAAGATGTGCAAGATTTTACACAATTTTTACATATGCAGTAGTATAAGTTACGGGCATTTGCGATCACCCTGTATAATTAATTCAACCATTATACTTGAAAATATTCCGCAATATAGCTGACGTACTATACAGACATTTACTAAACCGAGTTTCCTAAAGCAAATTCGGTTTATAATCGTTTAGAATCGCATTTGATACCTGCGACCTTGCTTAGAAATGGTCACATGACGTCATAAACTTCCAATTTTATTTTTAGCGGAAAAATTGTGCAATTGTATTATAGGAAGGTAGTCTGAAAAATATCCGGCCTAACACAGAAACAAATTTAGTTTCTCAACGTAAGTCTATGCACCTTTTCCGAATGTTTAATCCTCCCAAATAATCAACGGTAAAACTCAGATTTATTTCGCTTAAACTGCTTCAACAGGGCTGTGGAAATGTTCATTCAAATTCAACACGTTCTTTTGAGAAGCTCTCAGCTATCTCTAACTTTAATTCGACTGTGGTCTAGTATTAATTGGTGAATTTTTCGGGAAATAGTTGCAATTTTTTCCCGTTCTGAACATTCATCATCAACCAAGCTAGTGCAACCAAATTTCAAAAGCCATAGAAATAAAAGAAATCAAATTAAATACAACGAGAAAAAGAACAAAACAAAATCAGATAAAATCCCAGATCTTCCCTAACTTCGTATATCCAGAAACTAACCTTTTCAATTGGAATACATGATAATTCACCCCCACCACATTGCGGTGGGGGTAACGGGGTGCTAGGCGTCACCGCCATCTTGCTGGCTTTCTCTGCAGCTTCCCTGGCTCTTCTCTCCTTTAATTTTAACGAGAAGATTGCAACCGAACGTGCTCTCTTCATCAAGCTCTGCTTAACACGTGTCTTCTTAGCTTGCAATTCCTCGGCTGAAACTACCAATTTGTAGAGTTAAAAAAACGGGGATTTTCATGATGTGATACCTTTAGCCTGCTCATCAGCTTCTTGACTTGAAACACTCTTAGCGCTGTCGCTTAGTGAGGCATCCATTGGTAAAGGGATTATCTTCGGAGGCATGCTTGGAGGTGTTCGAGGTCTCGGCGGCCAAACAGGACTGCTACCTCTCAACAAATCAGAATCGGAACTTGAGGAGTCCTGTAAATTCAAAATGGAGGACTAACGTAATATTTTCCCGTGGAACAATATAAATATTTAGTAATATCTTACTTTAGTGGTAATACAATCTGTACTTCGGTGAATATCAGTCTCCTCCTTTAACCTGCGCGACCATTCAGCGCCACCCGTCGGTCCAATCGTTAAATGATAACTGTCACCCTGTACAAAATTTGGTATTTATAATATCGGAGAGGTGTGAATGAATACAGGCATACCTCTGCCCATTCTTTTGATTTCCTAGCTTTAAATGGTGGTATCTGCTGGATGCTGTCAGCTGTGATGGAAATTACTTTAGGATGGGAGGAGTTCAAAGCAAGCGGCGTGGTCGGTGTCGCAGCCGGGGTGGGGGTTGCTGAAGCTGCTTTTAAGATCTCCGGGTTGGCTTCTTTGATCTTAGCGTCGACTTTCTTGGGCGTGGTCTCCGTTACTAGACTGTGACTTGGCGATACAGAGAATCTAAACAATTTAATTTATCAAATTTTATATTAAATCTGCCTTTCCTGTGTATTTTTTTGTCTTTACAAAAGCAATATTACAATCCACAACAATAGCACAGTTTTATATTCTTTTCGTTTTTATGTAGCGTTTTTATTTCTTTACGGCAAATTATTACAAATAAAATCATTATTACTGTACAAACCTTCCAATCTTAGAAGTTGTATCATCGGGGGAAGGCGTCTGCGTATTTCCCAAACGGCTAGCTTCCCTTCTTGCCCATTCTATCTTCGCCATCTCAGTCGCTAGCCAACCAGGTATGTCGGGAATCGCGCAAGTTATTATAAAACGAATGCATAGCATGATGTGCTAGAAAGAAACGATAAAATTCGAAGGATATAAACGGCTAGAATTGATTGGACGTTACCTCTAAAGCAACTATTAGTAGAATCGTCTGCGTCGCCGTCATATTGGGGAACATACGGTGTACTTGACCCGATAAGCCGATAAGGGCGCAATTGACTAGTACAGCTGCGATGCTCATATATTCCATGCAATTCTGAAACATTTTTTTTTGCATAACGCAACAGATCTTACACCATCATCTACGACAACTCACTTGCCATGTTCCGATATTGGGCACTCTCTGCCCAAAAGGTCTTTGACAGACGTAAGCTAATTTAAAGGCATCGCTACGGATTTCTATGAAGTTATTGAACATTGCGCATAACGCAGCTGGTGGGAATGCCGAAGAGAATAGAATAACATAACCTAATTGGACTGTCATCTCCAAGTGCTCAGAAAATGTTCCATCGTACTAAAACAGGCTTTTGTTAGATGCATTTAAAATACAACCCGTATGATCGTCATCTTTCTTATAGAGGGTGATCTTTGAGTTAGTCAATTAAAAGTTTATGAATATACAGGTGTGCTCTAAATTAAGGCATTTATTGAGTTATTCATCTGATCCCATCATATTAATCATTCAAAATTGTCTTTATTTGAGTGTAGGCTTTCACGACCGTAATCCATAGTAGAAATGTCTTTCGGGTGATGTCGTGTAGTTAAGTCTTTAGAAATCTTCTGAAGAAGCTGACAGGATGGTCGGCGAAACGTCAAGTAAAATATTAACTGCACGACATCACCCGAAAGACATTTCTACTTTGTCTTTATTTGTTTAATAAGCGCACTATCGTGTAGCAGCAGAAAAGGAAACGGGTATTTTACATGGTCCTATAAAGCCTACAAACCACCCAGGTTTCATTAAATTCTGAATTTCCGGGTTCCTTGTTCGTAAATCAACTCGGAAATACGATGCTCAATTGTTTTTATATTTCAGCGTAAAAACACTAGAATGTTGGTAATTGTAACTAACCAAAATTTTAGAAATAAATTATCACATATTCAGAAACTTTTAATGGACCAGCTTCGTAAATCAATTTTGTATACCTTGTATAACGAGCTTTCCAACTCTGCTTGGCTCATACTCCTTTTAACGTTGATCTGTTCCTGAGTATCGCCACTTTTACTAGTTTCATTCGTTGGTGTTTGTTCCTGTTGCTGAGTACTGTTGGCGAATTCACTAGCAGCAGGTTCGGAACCCGTAGGGCTTAATGCGCCCCACAGATCGAAACTCATCTTGGCCAACTTGAGGTGTTCTAGCATATAAGGCAGGGCTGATTCTTTTAGGTTACCTATTACTTGACGCGAGATAAGCAAGGCGGCAAGTTGCTATGGTAAAAAAAAAAAAATAGAATTAATTTCAAAATCCAACGCTAAAGTAGTTTAATGTTAAGATGTTACCTCTTTTAATCGGGCTTGATCTTGCAAATAGAAGGCTATGTAAAAAAGGGACATGAAGGAGTTGACGAATTGGAACTGAAAAAATGTTTTATTTTAGCGATATTCTGTTTTGATTATTTGTAAAACAGGGATCACTGATGACTTTTTCAAAGTAAAATGATCAAGTGGTGCTTTGAGAGTATACATAATTATACACAGGGGGTCAAGGTCCCTACTTCACCAGTTGACCGAATTAAAAAAAATATTTGCCAAATATTGGCAGTAGGCCGGTCAAATATTGGACAATATGGTAATCGCAATATGTAATATTCTACAGGATGAATCCGTAAGAATGGAGAGAATTTTGTAGACTTATGCATGAAATTAATACAAAAATAAGTCGCCTTACGCCGAGTTTGTATAGAACGTTCAACATCGATTTACCCCAAATGTTTAATGTGTCATAATTAATGATCAGTCGAAAGGTTCAATTATGTTGTATGTGCATCTTACCGGAGAAAAATATTTACAATTTCTAAAAGATCAATTAAATGACATTTTAAACAATGTTCCTTCCCACTAATCCGGCAGAAACGAGATGCGCCTCACGTAATTAGCAGAGACTAGACAGACTCGTGTTTATTCGTTTCATGAAAATGGGTTCGTGTTGCCTATTACAAAATACGAGTCTGTCTAGTCTAATTTCGCAAAGCGCATACTGGTTTCTGCAGGTTTACTTCACACTCCACTTTATCTGTACAAGAATGTCGAAATCATTTTTTTCTGAGCGATAAATCGGTAGAGGACATCCAATAAATTGGCCGGCGAGGTCCGCAGACTTCATGTTAATCGACTATTTTCTGGGGAATGGATAGAGTCGTTGATGTACGCGATAACAGAGTAGACGCAGTAGGAGTCTTACTTACATACGGATGCAGTTCTTTAATTAGCCACATTTTCCGATTTTTCATTTTTTTATTTTAAAAATTTGACTAGTTTTTATTTCAAGAGTAAGTAGCAACTTATGGGTTTAATTTTTTTTTTATTTTGATCGTCTGTCTCTGATCTTTAAAATATTTCCCACTATTTGAGATCACTGCTAATTCAGCTAGCTGGTAAATTAATCGATAAATTTATTTTTACATATACAGGGTGTACATATAAAAATACATTTTGGTCGTATGTATTTACATAAGATTTTGTGTTTTATACAATCCACGTGTTCGCAAAAAACCAAATGTTTTGTAAATTGTGCCGAAGACGATTTAAAGTGAGAAATTCTCGGTTAATCATGCACTTTTTTCTACAAATTTTAATTATGTGCATACAAAATTTTCGTTTGCTTTATCTCCATTTATCAAATAAACCTTTAATTGTATACGGCTCCTTAGTAGAAAAAATATATACGGAATTCTTAGATTTTTCAAAAACCCTTTGTATAAGAAGTATTTCTATAAATCTAATTTCGCTAGGTGTTCATGCAAATTACAAGAAAATCTAAAGGTGTGAATATAATCTATAAATCTATGGGACTAATGACACTCTTTATATACAAGATTTAATTACTGTATATGTATCTTACTTATGTAAACTTAAATAAATAATCTATTAAGAAGTTCAGTTTGATATTTCAACCACAAGATGTAAACATAGACATCAATCAAGATGATTGAGATCTACATGTGGGGGCTTTACCGTCCTAAGCAGAAAGAATAAACAGTCTACACTCGCAAAAATGACGTTGTTGCTGCATAAAAGATTTCTAGAAATGTAAGAAAACAAATTTGGAAGAAATATTTACTGATGCAAGGGTGGGTGATCAAATATAAACGAGACTTTGGCTTTATAGTACTTAATATTGAACAGAGCGCGCAGCCGCTTCGAGGAGTGATGGGAGAAGGAAGATATCTCGGCAGAGAAGTACATCCACTCGTCAATTGCTTAACGCATTTCCGCGCTTCTCCCTCGTAAACATGAGAAACCGGCTGAAATTCAGATAAAACACTGCCAAGGCCTTATGGTAGCGGAAAATCACGCCATTCGTGATTCGTGATCTGGAGGGAGACCGACGTTTGACAGTTTTCGAATAAATTATGGCAACACCCAATCCATAATCACCAGGACTCCATAAAGTGAGTGTCTGATGAGCTTCAGAACATTGGAACGCTATTTTGAATTACATCGTTACCTATGATGAAATTTGGCTACATCGCTACACGCCCGAGTCGAAAAAAGCCACCATAGAGTGGAGAAAGGAGGACGAGGCAGCCTCCACAAAAGCCAAGACTCGGCTGTCAACTGAACGCCAATTTTTTGCAAGATCAGAAAGCCATGAACGCTTCATATCATTGCGAAATTTTGACATGGAAAACCGATACGAAAGGCGATTCTTCTCCGTGACAAAGCGAGGCTCCAAATTGCAGCTTCACGTGGGTATACTCAGAAGAGCATCAGAGTTGGAGGCTATCGCTTTTCAGATATTTTTCTTAAAATGGAAAAAACGGAACTCCTTGATAGATCACACAATAGACCTTCCTGTTTGTTTTTCTTATCTGCAATAGTATTAAATCTCGTTAGAGTATTTCTAAAACAAAATGTTTAAATTCTACTCTACTTTCCTTAACGAACGAAAAGTAAATAAACAAATCGAGACTAATTTTAAAACAATCAACCAATCACTAATAAAACGGAATGAAAAACGTCTGTTGGTTCTTAAAAACACACCATTTACAATAAACATAATTTTTATACAAACCAATGCCACTTTGCCGATGAGGTGGTTCTCGTACTTCGTTTCGAGTCGATAGTTCTCTGGCAGCGTGAGAAAAACACGCCAAAGTTAAGAACCGCTATTCTAAGAATACTCTCTAACAGAAAAAAAAAAGAAAAATCCTACTCTAGGTTTTCGCCAAGTAAAACGATGTGTAATTTTCTACGCACTAGATCGACGGAATTTTGTAAAAGTTGCCTTCTGTTTGTCGCTAAGTATCGCCTGAAAACTTATTAATTATAATGTTTCCTGCAGTAAGAAAAGATGGAACTTAGAAATAGAAAACTGCATTCTTTAATTTTACATCGGCTAAAATTTGAGCTGTTTAATTCTCCGTTATATAAGTTAATTCCCACATTTTATTTTTTCTCTTCATCAGGCTGACATTCACATAATGTGCTGATTTCTTGCAAAATCTTCATTTGCTTCTCTAATAATTATCCGCCAATTGATAAGACTGGTCCAACATGGCCGAGATTTTCAAAAGAATCTTTCAGCGCAAGCGAAATTATATTACCAGAATATTCTCGACGAACAACGCCATCTTCATGTTGAGACTTGAAACTTTTCAGCCTACATAACTATATCTGTATCCACTCGGCAGTAGAAAATCTCAATTGACTTTGACCTTACATCTGCATAAGTGAATGTCGAAGAGGAAGTTCCACAATCGTCCGAGACGTGAAGGCCGATCCTCAAGATCAAGTACTTCCTTCGGCACCTGGGCCATACACAAGATCAAAGCCGGGAAATTTTGACAGGTCGACCTGTTCTCAAAGACGCATTGCAACTAATATATTACAACGTGGAACCCACTCTATAAACCAGACGGCCCTCAAACGATTTAACCTCTGACCTTAACACGCCTCAACGATCTTCCTCATTGTAGAACCTGCGCATTAACTTTGACCTATGCACATTTAAGAACAATATGGAACCAATCGTCTGAACTTGCCGGATCTCAGCTAAGTCGAAGTTAATTAGGAGGTTCCATAATCGGCCGGGAGGCTATATATTAAAGTTCCATCACTTCACACTGCTTAGATCCAACAAGAAACACTACAGCTAGCGAGTTTATACAAATAACAAAAGGCATTTAACTGTGTAACTTAGCTAGACATAAGATTTAATTACGAATAGCGTCACAAAGTTCGACTTCAATCGATCTTGATAAACCGCACATAAGAAGACAACCTTCAAATTCCTTTATATTATGCTTCAAAACATATATTTAGAAGAATAAAATTAAGTGTGTAAGTAGCTATACAGGCTAAATAATAGAAAAATATTTAAATAAAATCCATCAGTTAGATGTGCTTTTTAAGTATATTTGTCATTGTTGCTGTTGTAAGTACAGAAACTGAAGAAAATGCCATAAATATACACCTAAAGATCATAGTTACAAGGCTAATCTTTGAGATATAAGAGAAAATGATCATGCAGTGCTTATTAGTATAACCAGCATATGAGATATATTACTTACCTTTATCGTTTAACCACAGCGCAATTTTGAAGTAAGCCTCATCCATTAAGGTTATCACAACGGCTAGCATAATTTTGGGGAAATACCCGAGCCACAAGGGAAATCCCCTGATGCGTAATTGAGCGTCCCACCAATCCTGAAAAAAAATATGTTGAACATCAGCGCTAATATGTTCTAATCGGATTTCACCATTTTAGGATCTTAAAATTACCTGCACTTGTAGTGATATTATCATAACGCAAAACACAGCACACAAGCATACCGCTATTATGGGCACCGACACGCAGTATCTGTAGACATGTCTTTGCCAGGCCGGTTGCGAAGGTTCAAGCCGACCTGTCACCGGGCTTGGCTGCAATTGACCCTGGAAACATATCACATGTCGGGATACCTAGACAGGTCGACATGTTTAACGTAAAATCCTACATAAATGCAATTTATAAGAAAATGGAACTAAAAAAGAAAAGAGTGTACATTGTGAATTAGATTTGGGTGAATACAACGATCACAGTAGTTTACGTATGCAACGTACACTGCCGTTCATTGAAGTTCGGCCATACAATAAAAATCTATTGTATCACACTGTATACATAAAATTAGAAAAATATTAAGCATACACTCTTTTCTAAGGGATTAAAGCCATAAATTATTATGTAAAGTAGAAATATTGCGACGACCACAATAAAGTCCCTTTTATTATCATTCCAAGAATTTCTCGGAAGCAGCGATCTTTCGAAACGGGTCGTTTGGGGATTATTAACGAACAATACATTTAGGAAATATACCGCAGCATCACTCTTGTTTATTTATCACCGGCGTAAAGATATAAATTTGCTTCCTTTTACTGTTGAACGTGTGTTGGTGTGCATCTGTCGTTTTTGCGCGAAAGTTTTAAGAAAATTTACTTCAAAATGGCACGTGGCAAGCCTACCAGTATAGAAAAACGTTCACGCATTATTACGCTGTTTGAAGAAGGATATTCGAGGCGACAAATTGCTGAAAAAATAAATATGAGAAGTTCAACAGTAAATGACATCATAAAGCGATATCGGACAACTGGAACTATAGAAAATCGTGTTCGTCCTGCAGCATCTAGGAAAACAACAAAAGCTGAAGATTCGAGAAGTGTATTATTAAGCAAACGCGATAGAAAATTAACAGCGTCACAAATAACGGCCGAAGTCAATCGCGGCCGTGAAGAACAAGTTTCGGCGAGTACGGTAAAACGTCGACTTCAACAAGCGGACCTTCATGGACGCATTGCCATTCGCAACCCCTTATTACGTCGGGGCAACAGAGAAAAACGGCTACAGTGGGCCCGTTCTCATCTAGATTGGTCGTTAGATGATTGGAAACACGTGCTTTGGAGTAACGAGTCAAAGTTTGAGGTTTTTGGGCAAAATCAACGAGTTTATGTTCGAAGATCTAAAACCGAAAAGTGATCCCGGACTGCGTTGTGCCAACAGTGAAGCAAGGGCGTAGTTCTGTGTTAGTGTGGGGATGTTTCTCCTTTGCTGGGACGGGAGATTTATGCAGAGTGCGGGGTGTAATGAGGAAGGAAAATTATTTTGCAATACTCCAGAATCATGCAGTGCCATCAGGATTGCGTATAATAGGCCGTAACTTTACATTCATGCACAACAACGACCCAAAACACACTGCGTTAGTGCGTAAGAACTATCTAAAGGAGCAAGAAGAACAGCGCACCGTGAAAGTAATGACATGGCCACCACAAAGCCCAGATTTGAACCCGATAGAGTTGTTGTGGGATGAACTGGACAGGAGGATCCGTAAAATATGCCCAACTTCACAAGAACATTTACGGAATATTCCGCAACATGAACGGATTAATATTCCACAATTCGTTTTAACAAAACTTATCGAAAGAATGCCTAGAATAGTTCGTAGATCGTAGAATAGTTAGAATAGTAGAATAGCGGTGATTAACAGCAAAGGTTTTTTCGATGAAAAAAAAATATAATGTTCAGTATGTTACATTAGGCCAGAATAACTTTTTATTTATTTATTTTTGTCTTTTTTACCTGTACATACAATAAAATTGCATTTTGTTTTTAGTTTCGTTTGTTTCTGTAACCTTTTCTACTAACTAAACTTTTTACTAACCGACCGAACTTCTCTGAGCGGCAGTGTACGTAACGTGGGCGCCATCCAATCGAAAGCAGAAAAAGAAACCATAGCCTAGGTTAATCATCTCACTTAATTTCTTTTTATTTTCAACTTGAATTTAATTACAGTAGACAAAGAAAACAATAACTTGTATAACTGCGCAACGGTTGAAGGCAGGACGTTATTAATTTCTTGAAAGACCCGCAGCCGCACAATTAAATTTAAAGCATTCCTATTGAAATATCCTGGTACTGCATAAACAAGGTGGCAGAAGCTACTTTTAGCTGCCATCAAGACGAACAAAGAAGCTTTATACAATATGCACATTATCGTCAATTTTTCCCCAGATATAGGGCTTTTGTAAAACGTTCTGTTACAAAAACCAAACAAAATTGCATTTATCCAAATCTTTAATGATGACACAGTTAGGCAAGTAAATAGCATTAAATAAAAAAGAATCGTTAATAAACGAAAGACAATAACTCACTCGAAAGAGTGGCCTCGGTTCGGCCAAGAGATCATCCCTCTGGTCCAATGTACCCCATCGAAACGCCAATTCTGCGGAATACCTTTTCCAAGCTTGAAGGTAAGTGGTGGCCCAAACGACATTAAAGACGGAAAATAAGACGTAGCCAATATCTTCCAATGTTTGATGGCGTCCATTGCAACAAAGCTAAATGATATAATTTAATAATCCAATTGCTTAAAATCCTCGCTAAATTAAAAGAAAACATACCCAGAAGAAAAATCCTACTATCGCTGGTATACTCAGAGCTGTCGTATAATGACCCAACCAAGCAAAATACATCCCAATCTTCACTCCGAAATACTCAGCTATATCATCTAAACGAAAATTATGCAATAACAATTCTAACTGTCTTCGTATCTTACCAAGAGGTTGCTTGGCAAATACATCTCGCACCCAAAAATTTTGCAACCGTTCCAGAGCAGTGGCATCGTGCAATGGAAAAATTTGCGAAATCACTCCAGCAACTAAACATTTCGGAACTAAAAGGTGATCAAATTAACAAAAGCAATCATCGTACAACACTTAGTAGTACTTACTAACTGGCTGACCGATTAACAAATTTACACCGGGTAAAGATGAACTATCCGCAGATTTAGCTCTGATACTCTCCAATAGCCGTAACACCAACCATTGACGTTCTTGTGTGGTAAAGAAGCAATGTTCATCCTCGCAACCTTCGAAACATTGTAGATCTTGCTCGGAGAATTCTTTCAAACCACCCCCTTTCGATTCTTTGAGTGTTTTTGGTAGGTGGTATTCTTCGGCTGCTTTAAGCAAGCTGTAAATATATTTCAAGATTAGATTTTAATTTGAATACTGTCCGAAAGAAAGTTGGTTGGTTTAAATTGACTCGCCCTGTACGACATTGCAAATATATCAAACAATTTACACGAAACTTTGGAAAATCTGTCGAATATAAATCACTTAAAGCGATTTACGTATCCTATTATAGATTTAAATGGGATTTCTATTTTTACGCGACTATTTCAGCCCTAGGTTTATAAATCGCAAAGTACACAGTCGGGAATTTAAATTTAGACCGTCTATAACTCATTTTATTGACAAAACGTTATTTCCCAACTAACCGAAGGGAATTTTCCACATTTTAATCGGATATACTATTAATATCGTTCTATTTATAAAAGGGTTAATACATCAGATGCGTCAACTCAATGCAAGGGGCATCCTATTAAAAACTGTAAATAATAAGTAGGAAGGTATTTTTTTTAATCGTGATGCCTTTCTTTGTTCACCCTGTATAAAAAAAAAACAATACACTCAGATAAAAATTTCCATTCCTCAGATCCAAATTTCTAATCAACTAAGCTAACATTTTCCGATGACATAGAGTGTCTTTCCGTATATACACGGTAATCGATAAGTAACGAATAATGGCCTAGAATAGTTGAGTGTAGGCTTTCACGACCGTAATCCATTGTAGAAATGTCTTTCGGGTGATGTCGCGTTGTTAATATTTTACTTGACGTTTCGCTGACCATCCTGTCAGCTTCTTCAGAAGATTTCTAAAGACTATTTCCAAAGACTTACAGCCTTTAGAAATCTTCTGAAGAAGCTGACAGGATGGTCAGCGAAACGTC
>LR737407.1:519894-550598 GCA_902655005.2 Marronus borbonicus
CTTTAGAAATCTTCTGAAGAAGCTGACAGGATGGTCAGCGAAACGTCAAGTAAAATATTAACAACGCGACATCACCCGAAAAACATTTCTACAATGGCCTAGAATGGCAAACAACACAAAAGTATCGGCAACCTCCGCGCCACACAAGTTTAATCAACCAACCGGTTGAGAATGTAGATCATTCGTATCACCCCGAAACGACCGTCCCGGATTAATTAATTAAACTTGCGTGGTGCGGAGGTTCCCGACGCTTTTGTGTTGTTTGCGATAAGTAACGAACTTTGTTCTTTTAATTGGAACAGCTTCAGCAATGAAGAACAGCAAAGCCAGCATATTTTGCTTACTGTTGTCGTGGTAACTAAACAATACTATCATCAGAAGCCGCTCCAACTGTGAATATTTGTTTTACTTTCAATATTAAACATTACGTTAATAAACGAAGCTGTCGCTTTTGGGCACGCGAAAATCCTCAAGAGATTGTGAAGAAACCACTGTATCCTTATCGTCTAACCATTTGGTATGGATTTTAGCTTCCTTTTCTGAAAATGGGAATTAGGAAACAGAAATTGCTAATCTTTTTGTGGCCTCTTCTGTTATTATTAACCTTTTCTTCCGGCAAGTTTACTTGCTACTCTGCCAGAGAAACTGTAAATTTATCACGAAAAATTTCCCGAAATGGTGACTGGTTAGCCCTCAAAATCGTGCGATTTAACACCCTTAGACCTTTTCCTTTGGAGTTTTCTTAAGCATCAAATCCGCGAAAATAATCCACAGACAACTGATGACTTAAAAAACAATCTTCGTACGGTAATTGTGAATATGTGTAACAAATTGAAAGTTTTGAAAAAAGAATTAATATGTGGAGAAGGAATCGGGGTGAACAATTACCAGAATACTTTAATTGAAATTGATGAGTTTCTAAAATTAAAGGACACCCATTAATTCTTCCAGGCTGGTACACGTGTCGCGCGGAATTTCTGCCAAATCTGTCTGGTATCTCTACTTAGCTTAATTTGATCAATTCAATGTTTGCATCCAACCGGAAAATATCTAAAATATTCACAAAATACGCTGTTGATTTGATGGATAGCATTATTTTGTTGCAGTTAATAAACGATCTACTTTTGCTCGATGCTCGTGTGTGAAGTAATCCTTGATATTATTCAACGATCAAACGCATGGACGAAAAGAGACTATGAGAATTTCGCTATTAAAGAAAGGAGCCTACGAATTGCCTATTTATGTCGTAACAAATGAGTCCGAATCGGCCCGATTAGAAGTAGCATGAATTGAAAGGAGTTGCGAAGAATTACCTTGACCACTATTCTGCAAGTTTACTTTACCAAGTAAACCTGCAGAAACGAGTTGCGCTTCACGAAATTAGCAGAGATTGGACAGACTCGTGTTTATTCGTCTCATGAGAATAGGTTCGGAGTGGCTACTAGTTTCCCCGAAAGTCGACAAAACACGAGTCTGTGTCTAGTCTCTGCTAATTTAGTGAAGCGCACAGAAAGTGTTTGTAGTAAATTTGGCATAGTAAATTCAAGCGAAACGGCCTCTTATCGAAATTAGAAAGCACAAATTAGATGTTTAGCTTGAGTTAGTGAGTTAGAATACTCAAATTTCGTCCCTCAAGTTTTCTTTTTTTCTCAGTAAAAAATACAAATATCTTAATTACATTTGCATTAAGCACGTACAAAAATGAAAAATTTGTCAGTCCAGTGTTCTGAAGAAATAAAAATTACTTTAATGAAATTAATTTATTTTTTGAGCGATGGCAAACTAGATAATTATCGAAATAAATTTGAATAAGGAATTTGTCTACTTAATTTTTAATTGTTCTCTTCCATAAATTTTGCTCTATCTTGGTCAGTAGATGTTGTAAACGACGAATTTATAAAATAACGCCCTGTAAATTAATACATATTGGCTTGTGCTGCCCTGTAACGTTAGAAAAATAATTCCCTCGTAACTTCTTTATCGATTAACATATTTCAATGAAGAATTTGGGTATCCGGGTTGAAACCGCGTCGTAATTGCACGAGAATGCCGACGTTTCGCCCTCAATTGTATGGAGCTAAGTTCCGCCGGCATTCTCATGCAATTACGACGCGGTTTCAACCCGGAAACCCAAATTCTTTAAAAGGAAACAACGACCGCGGAAGTCTACAACAACATATAATTGAATGAAATTTTTGTCAACGCCATTTTAGGATCTTCTGAAAATGTTGCTATTTTACAACTGGAAAAATAATCATAGTGTGCCTTGAGCATTTAGATGAACCTCCAACATTTTGTGTGGTGGTAGACTTTTTGATCCGCTAGGTGTTCAAAAAAAATTGGTTTAATTTTAGCGTAAAATATGGGTTCTACAATGATGTTTCCATTTCAAACGGGTCACACTGTATATGATTTAAAAAGCTCAACAATTTTAAAAGATCAAATAGCTGAAGGTATATACTCTATGTTCTTCAATGTAAATAGTGCTACATAATGTTTACTACGTTTACTAAACAAATTTGGCCGCCGGGACGGGTTTGACTGGTTGAGCGGGTCTCACAGGCAAAACGGGCTTCACGGGCCGAGCGGGTTTAATGGGCCGAGAAGGCCGTCCGTCTTATTATAAAAAAAAGTCTTATCCGGTCCGCATCTGGAATATTTCGACTCGACCCGTCCTGGCGCGCGGGCCGAACAGAGCTAGGACCCGGGCCCACATTGCCATCTCTGTCCAGCAGCTGTAGAAGTATTAATCCATACAAACACTGTATATGTGCCTATCCTCCTACTCTTTACAATATTCACAATATCCCATGCCTTTCCGATATATATCTAACGACTCTATATAAGTGCAGTATATAAGTAATTTTAAATGGATGCAAAATCAAATGAAGGAAATAAGACGAAACTTACATAGAAAACGGTGCAGTCAAATAAAAAGCGCTACACTGCGTTGAAGCATGATGTCGTACGTGTACTGTTAGGCCAGGGGTTTGTCTTAGCTTCGACAGCAACCATAACAACACGGAATCTTCGGTGTTTGGTGGGAAAACGATAACCACATCACAGTTAGGTGTCGAAATGCGTTTCAGCCACAATCTCTTTGGCGCTAAGAAATGTCTAGCGCAAGGTATTTTACGTTTAATTAAATCGGTCGCTACGAGGAAAAAGAAAAAGGGAAATGTTGTTATCGCCTTTATCGAACGCTAAGAATATTACCTTGTTCGAAAGTTTCTTGGGCGCACTCCACGAATTTTCTACGTCTCAGGTTCGTGTCATTTTCTTTTTCTTCGGAGGACGTCTCCTGCGCCGCCATTTCGCTAACCCCTTCCGACATCGGCACAGAATTCGCGATATTCTTGCTGTAAAAGGGTCGTAACGTTCGGAAAAATCGATGTAAGCGCCGGTTAAACGAGTATAAATCGCTGTTTAGGTACGCCTCCGGCTCTCACAAATCTGCCATCTTTAACAACTAAGCAACTAATCTTTCTGTTTTCGCAATGTTTGATTTTTTTATACGGGTAAGGGTTGAAAGTTTGAGAAGCACTGATTGACGTATTTATTTTCACAGCACTACCAACTGATTATCGACGTTTTTCTAACAAGCACATTTAATGCCAATCTATAGAAAATAAATGTATGTATTGCAGTGATATACACTGCCGTTCAATGAAGTTCGGTCATATAATAAAAACTATTATATCACACTGTATACAATTATTAATACATAAAATTAGAAAAATATTAAGCATACACTCTTTTCTGAGTGATTAAAGCCATAAATTATTATGTAAAGTAGAAATATTGCGACAACCACGATAAAGTCCCTTTTATTATCATTCCAAGAATTTCTCGGAAGTACCGATCTTTTGAAACGGGTCGTCTGGGGATTATTAACGAACAATACATTTAGGAAATATACCGCAGTATCACTCTTGTTTATTTATCACAGGCGTAAAGATATAAATTTGCTTCATTTTACTGTTAAACGTGTGTTGGTGTGCATCAAAATTGACTTCAAAATGGCACGTGGTAAGCCTACCAGTGTAGAAAAACGTTCACGCATTATTACGCTGTTTGAAGAAGGATATTCGGGGCGACAAATTGCTGAAAAAATAAATATGAGAAGTTCAACAGTAAATGACATCATAAAGCGATATCGGACAACTGGAACTATAGAAAATCGTGTTCGTCCTGGAGCATCTAGGAAAACAACAAAAGCTGAAGATTTGAAAATTGTATTATTAAGCAAACGCAATAGAAAATTAACAGCGCCACAAATAGCAGCCGAAGTCAATCGCGACCGTGAAGAACAAGTTTCGGCGAGTACGGTAAAACGTCGACTTTAACGAGCGGACCTTCATGGACGCATTGCCATTCGAAAACCCTTATTACGTCGGGGCAACAGAGCAGAATGGCTACAGTGGGCCCGTTCTCATCTAGATCGGTCGTTAGATGATTGGAAATACGTGCTTTGGAGTGACGAGTCAAAGTTTGAGGTTTTTGGGCAAAATCGACGAGTTTATGTCCGAAGATCTAAAACCGAAAAAATGATCCCGGCTGCATTGTGCCAAAATGCACAGGGCGTAGTTCTGTGTTAGTGTGGGGATGTTTCCCCTTTGCTGGGACGAGAGATTTATGCAGAGTGCAGGGTGTAATGAGGAAGGAAAATTATGTTGCAATACTCCGGAATCATGCAGTGCCATCAGAATTGCGTATAATAGGCCGTAACTTTACATTCATGCACGACAACGACGCTGCGTTAGTGTGTAAAAACTATCTAAAGGAGCAAGAAGAACAGCACACCCTGAAAGTAATGACATGGCCCCCACAAAGCCCAGATTTGAACCCTATAAAGTTGTTGTGGGATGAAATTGGACAGGAAGATCCGAAAAATATGGCCAACTTCACAAGAACATTTACGGAATATTCTGCAACATGAATGGATTAATATTCCACAATCCGTTTTAACAAAACTTATCGAAAGAATGCCTAGAATAGTTCGAGCGGTGATTAACAGCAAAGGCGGTTTTTTCGATGAAAAAAAAAATAATGTTTAGCATGTTATATTAGGCCAGAATAACTTTTTATTTATTTATTTTTGTCTTGTTTACCTGTACATACAATAAAATTGCATTTTGTTCTTAGTTTCGTTTGTTTCTGTAACCTTTTCTACTAACTAAACTTTTTACTAACCGACCGAACTTCTCTGAACGGCAGTGTACAATGGTTTTCAAAATAATAGCGATATTTTAAGAAAGATAAAAGAAAACCTTTTCATCAAACTTGATTATGAGAATGAGAAGATATAGAAACACTAGACTCCGACTTATAAGCCTCCCTAAGTCTCTGGAATAATTTCACTTTTCAATTCCTGTAACCCCCTCCACCGGTTATTCAAAAGTCACAAAAATATCAATTCTAATCGAACCATTATTTAACATTTGTATATAACTTAATTAAGAAAGATATTTTTAACAACCCCTGTATAACGAAATCGTACAATGGCTGTTAAAAATATCTTTTTTTTAATTAGGCTGGGTCCTACCAACCTGACTCAGTCGGTAAGTCAGCACTCTTACCCAAGAAATCGGCGCCATTTTTAAATGAAACAATTCATTTACCTCAAATTTCTAATATATTTCAACAGTATTAATAAATAAACATATAATGTTAGTTATTATTTAATTATAAACTAATTCATTTATTTATGATTAGTATTATTACAATATAAACGAAAAATTCTTCTTTAATATGGAAATATAATTTCGTAAAGTAATAATGCACGATCAGTCTTGTATTAAGTACAACAGATGACGATTCAGTCAATCATCTATTACTCACGTGATTACCAACATCGAAAACCGTATCGTCATCCTCTTCATCATCGAGTGGTAAAGGCAACATTTCAATGTCGGTTCTCTGCGCTAATACACCGTACTTCCTAACAGCCGTTGGTCGTGTACTACCAGTTCTTGTTCTAAAATAAATATCGTGAATATTACACCAATAAAAAATTATATATATTTTTACTTATAAAAACGATATGAAACGTAAATAATTGACAATGCACATATGCCCAACGATACTAAGAAAAATCTGTATAAGGCACCGGAATCTGCAGAAGGAGACGAAATGATTGTGGTGTTATTGATTTGTGTCGACTTGTCTTTCGAAGTAGTTTCATTTTTTACAGCACTATTATTATTTAAAGATGCGCTATTACTACTTAAAGGTGTACTATTTTTCTCCAAAATTACTGGCTTCTCTTCGCTGCCAAGAGGCTTATCTAAAACCGGAACGTTATTTTGTGTTTTTTTCGGTTCTAACGCCTCAAGTTCAACATCCACATCTAAAACAACTCACAAATTACCTTGAAATTACATGAAAATTAACCTACGAGAAATCGTAGCTGCAAAAGAAAATAGCAGAAGACACGTAATCGCAAAATTAGTGGCAAGTAAGCTGCAAAACCTTGTTATAACCATGTTTATAATATCGGAATTAAATCTCGGAATTACAGGATTTAATCAAATACAGATGCACACGTATTAAATGCATTGCTTATTTATACAAACGTTGACTAATACTTTGCTAATATTGGGCAAATTGTGTGGCATCGTAAAAATACGCATCTCTTAACCTAACGTTGACACGAATCATATGTTTTATCTGAATATTTTTTGCAATTGGTAAAATTTGGCAAAAGAGCGCTAATTTTAAGAATATTCGGTATTTCCCATAAAATTATAATCTATAAATGTTAGTTACGTTATAAGTACAAAGCGCATTTTTTTTGCGCTCAAGTACGTATTGTACTACCTTATTTTTATTTAAATTATTAAATTCGGCGGAATTCTTTAACGCAGGCATATTTGCTTGTAATAATTCGCAAATTTAAATTAGATGGGAACATGTTTTAACCTTGTTTATTTAAATTACGCAAATTACATTGCCATCTATTGGGTAACGGCTGTATCAAGGTTTGGAACTAATCTATATGCATTGCAGGTATAAATTTTGCGCCATCTAGTAGTTGATGGACTAATTATTTCATTACAGGCGGTACTTTTTAATTTAATTAATTTAATTTAAATATAATTAAAAAATGAGCTGTTCTTTCTGCATGTTCCCCTTGTTCCTAGATAATGTCTCTACATCAGTCCATTATATCCATTTTCTTTAGTATTGTTCTTATTTTAGGAATCTATTAGTGTCCACACCATTTTGGCTCCTGTAATTGGCTCTGCATTTATTTTTTTCTCTTACGGATCTTATTTCCTTGGGTTACACCCCTAACCAGCGGGCTAGAGTGGGGCAACGATAACAATTAGACAGATTCGTGTTCCGTCGACTCGGGACGTACCCGGTAAACAACACGAACTCCTTCTCGTGAGACGAATAAACACGAGTATATCTTAGTCACTTCCCCTATCTTGACCATCACTGCCCCTAAGACCCCAAAGTAAGTCAGCCACGGCTCCAGGGGGTCAAGCACCCAAACACTATTAGCGCATATGTATTTTTTTTGTTTAGGCGTCGATGCGGAAGTTTGCACCCCTGAAAATCCGGAATTGAAATAACAATATTAATATAAATAAAACTATGGCTCTAGGATCATAGTGACTCCATTTGTGAACATTACATTAATAAAGAATATTCAATGGACAACTACGCCTACGAATTATCTAAATATGTGAAATTAAATGGTAAATAATTGAAAATGTAATATTTAATACCCCGTTTACAAAATGGCGATTTCATCCATACGTCATTTTTAAAATATCACGGATATTTTAATTGGTAGAGTCGGTAATAGATATGCCCTTTATTACTGGAACTATCAATTAATTAATTAATTTAAATAAATTATTAGGGAGATTTAAAAAATTCAATGAGGGTCTGTTTGAGGGCCGGCGCTGTTTTGTATTGTCAAATTCCTGCATTATCATGTTTCAATCTGTACTATTCTATGACGCCGTTTACTTCCAATTCGCAAATTCCACTTTTAAAATCGGAGCTTACAGAAGATACAGACCAACCCCGATCGCCGGGGAGCCCCCTCTACAGATGCAATCAGAATTATTACAAAAGATGGCGCAATAATGCGTATTGCGCCATCTTTTGACAGTTCTCGCCGTAGTTTATCATTTAGAACATAGATGGCTGTATTTAAATAATGACAAACCACTTTCTGATTGGAGAGGTTATAAAAAAATTGGAAAAACCAATAATTCAATACAAGCGGACTGACGTCTTCCGATTACTTCAGATATTGTTTGGCGTTTCGTGGCGGAGGTCTAAAATCAAGAAGTGAATCGTGAGTAATCGACCGCGCTTTATATTGTTGCGTAATTTATTTTACCCGTTCTAGGAATACAAATCCTGCGAATTGCGATGGCGTTAAACGCCACAACATCGAGACTGCTTAAAGCGGTTCAAAAACCTTTAAAGGTCACGGTCGCAGCTTACCACCCCAACGTTATTGATCATTATGAAAACCCTCGCAACGTCGGTTCGCTGGACAAATCTGACAAGAACGTCGGAACCGGTTTGGTGGGGGCTCCAGCTTGCGGTGATGTCATGAAATTGCAGATTAAAGTTGATGAAAAAGGTAAGATCATCGATGCTAAATTCAAAACGTTCGGTTGCGGCTCCGCGATTGCTAGCAGCTCCTTGGCTACCGAATGGGTGAAAGGTAAAACCGTTGATCAAGCATCCAAATTGAAAAATACGGATATTGCGAAGGAATTATGCTTACCGCCTGTGAAATTACATTGTTCGATGCTTGCCGAAGATGCTATCAAAGCAGCGCTGTCAGATTACAAGGTTAAACAGCAGAAATCCGAAGGGAAAGCTTAAAGGTTCGAAATATTCTCAAATAATAGTTTAGCATAGTCGTCGTATTAATGCAAACTCAAGGTAATTATTACACCGCAATATACGTATAATGAATATATTTATTAATAGACTTAAAAACAATGTATGTATATATACAATAAAAAATTAAAATATCATTAAAATCGGTTTTTTCTTTGCCTGTTGTTTTGATTCGTACGAATCGTTATGCATTTCTTATCTAAGAAGGTCAATAGATCCTGTAACAAACAAGCGATATTTATAAAATACGATGACGAGATCTTAAAATATGCGAATATTTACCTGTATGTGATACTTGTGGCCTTGGTCTTTTAGCTGTGCGTATAAAACTTCTAATTGGAGCGGTTCGTATAGTAGAATATTTTGTTTCAGTTCTGGATTGCTCGAAACTAAATTATGCCATGCTATATGTAATGGAAGGGGACAGGATGGTATCCGTTTTAATTGTTTCCTTTCAAATAACAGGGTTTCACTAAAAAAAAATATGTACGGGGTGTTTTTTATTTATACTTCTTATTAGAACTACAGAAGACATAGGCCTGAAAGGCAATTGTTTCAGAGATGTTTCTTAATTCTGAGTCGTAGAAGAAAAGAATCCTGAATCGAATAAGGAGACATGAACTAATTAGTTTAAAAAATAGTGCATTCATTTGTAGACGGATGTCGTATGGGAAGTTATTTATTAATTTCTTTTCAAATTTAGTGGTGCAGTGTTATCGTATTATTGTATCTGGTCATATAATGATGAACTTTAGAAACAACCTGCGCAATCTAAATTCTGTTTCTAACAGACATTGGCTTACATAATTCCCTTGCTGCTAATTAAAAATCAGCCTTACGATGCATTTCTGCAAAACCAAGACCTCTTTAATATCACAACAAGTACCCCAGAGCGCAATTGTAGTTAAGCGCAGATTGAATCAATGAATAATACAGTTGCGATAGGTACGAATGGTTCACCAACTGCTTCAAACTTAAGATTAAATAGACATTTTTATTAATTACTTTACACGTTTGATTAGTGCGAGCCCCCCAAATAAAATCATAGTCGGTATTAATGCCTAAATACTTATTAACAAATTCTACGGTTAGGTTCTCATTTTGAATCGTTACTACTTTAATCTTGAACAAAACTTCATTGGAACTGTCTTACTCATATTTAGAAAGAGTTTGTTCCTATTACGCCAACTTTTCAATTATTGTATTACAGGTCGTGCCTGTTCCAAATCTGTCATTTGTTGCCGAGATTACAACTCCTGAATCCCCAACATATAAGGCGGATCCCAACACGGAAGCCTTGCGAAACACTGTATTCAATATCTACAAAATTTAAGGGATAGTAATCGAAAGCCTTGGTTACATAAAAAAATACAGCCATCACCATTCTACCTTCGATAAACAATGGAGCCTTCAGTTTCTTTTTCTCTTAATTTACTACAACCGCCATGAACAGACGCGCGTTTCCTCGTATTGCGGCTCATCAGTGCACATTTGTGGAAGGTGGTAGTTAATCGAATAATTGTTGTATAAATCTGGATTACGCAGAAATGTATATGGATGAGAGTAGGTTAGGTGATTATTATATTCATTAATCCTCTGGCTAATTAAACTACGAATAGATCTTTGCAACCCTCACAGATCGTAATCCCAGCCATCCCTGATCATAACTGTAGAGGTTGTTCGTAAATATTTTGATAAATCGTGTAATTAAGGTATCTTTAATTAAATACTCTCATCCGTATACGTTTCTACATAATTCACTATCTTTATCGTTACTACTGTCAATAATTTTGTTAAATACGCATTGCTTTTACCTGTCCGGGACATCTCCTACGATTTCAATAGGTTGTTCAACTCCCGCTATATTTCTGAGCTGTATTCCCTCAGAGGTGCAATTGTCTACCTCCAAACGCCTTCTACTTTTAAATTTTGTGAATTTCCTCTTCTTCACAGATTGTCTCTCATCGCCAATTCCTTTTTCCAAGGACCAAATCGGGTGAGTGGTCTCATAGATATGCTTCAGCATCTGTATACCGCGGTGACGTTTTAACTGCTTCACCCCCACCTTTTCTAATTCCTTAATAATCCTAGGAGTGCTCATCGAGTCAAAATCCGGCATCGGAGTGACATTCTTAGTTTTGATTACGACCGAAGCATCTGGAGTTTCTGGTTCGACACCTTTATTTTCGACTGAGTTTGGGGTGTTGAACTTTGAGGAAGGCTTATTATTACCAAGTTCCAAGATTCTCCGATGTAAAATCGGAGAATTTAGGGAGTTGCTTTCACAATTCATCGTGGTATCTTTTGGAGTTGAATAGTTTTGATAATCGCAATATTTCTCTAAGTAACTATAGCTTTCGTAATCATCTTGCTGAACTTCTTCGTTTTTCTGGGTATCCTGGAGCTTGCAAGGAGTGCTATAAATTGCTGAATAATTCAATTCTTCATCGCTAATACAAATAACACCATTTTCGTCTAAATTTTCAGATGATATTGAACTTGAAGACAGATACTTTTCAGGAATGTTCCCCCGTTGTATTTCATTTTGTATAGGAGTACTAAATGATGCGTATTTCTTGAGATCTCTTTTGGGACTCCGCGTGCTAGTTCCCGGAGAAAATGAATAAGATTTTGTAGTAAAATTATTCTGCGTCTGATTCAAATTAATTTTGTTCAAGTCCGTTTGAAAACCTCCACAGCTTAGAATTACTTTTCCTAAAAGATCGTTGATATTTACATCAGAATCTGCACTATTCGAGTTTTCTAAATCATCTATTGTTTCTAGGTTATCAGAAGAATCACTTAGGACCTCGTATTTTCGCTTAATCTGCGTTTTTTTGCCAAGAATTTTGTTATCGATACGTGATTTTGGCATCGTTTCGTTATCGATCTTATCTAAATTTAATCTCTCTGTGTTATCAATACTTGTAATGCTAAAATTTTGATTGTTTAACATCGTAACTTCTTTCTCTGTGTAGATATAATTATCTTTTATCGAGATATCACTCTCAGAGGCATTTCGATCCACTATATCCAACTCATCATCACGGAAACTCTCAAAATGCTCCACACCGTTCAAATTTGTCACATTGTAATCGGAATCCTCAGAGGATGGTTTTTCAGGTTCTCGGACATCATTCTTATTCATTGAGCCAAGATTGCTTATTAACGAAGCTGAAAATGGAACGATTTTACATTTTGGTGTTGTTGGAGCCTCTACATCACTTGTTAGTGATATCTCTAAAGTTCCCAGGCTATCACCAGTGTTATCAGATAAATTTGTTCGAACGGGGCTTTGGGAATTATTTGGAGTTAAATTTGTTTGGTTCGTAGCCTCATTTTGGGTGATTTGGAAATTTTTCACATGCGAAATTGCTGATGAAGGCTCGATACTTTGCTTTCGGTCAGTTTTTGGGTTGTAGGATATTTCTAACCTTGCTATGATGTCATCCGTGTTATCCATGTTTATTTGCATCGATTTATTTGGATTTTCTAAATATTGCATGGCTTTATTTTTTATAAAGTCGAAGTTTGTTTTTTTAATTAGCGTAGTGGTATCTTGTAATTCATTTGCTAAAGCTCTAATTTCTGAATCGTTCCTTGATAAAAGAAAACTTTTGTTATCAAAAATTGACGATTTAGGGCTTGAAATTTGAGTCTCTTCATCTGCGGTAACACTCGGATCTTTGTCTAGAGTGCCTAAATTAGTATCAGGACCTCGATTTTTATTTATAGTCGAAATATCTTCCAAAATTTCACTTTCTGACTCACTTTCAGATATTAAAATGATTTCCTTCTCGGAATCATTGATATTGGTGTCTCCCGAAAATATTTCAACCTCTGGCAGGGCTTTATTTTGAGAAGTGTTGTATGAAGAAGCTTTCATAGTCATATTTATGCTGTTCTCAGGTGCGTTATCTTCAATTTCAAGTGTTTTTTCTAAAGCATTGCCTGTATGGTTGAAGTCAGTAAAGTTTGCTTGTGAAAAACTAACGTTTTTAATCCTGCTTATCATTTCCAAAGATGATCGCAAGGTTCTATCGATGTTTCTCTTAATTTCACTTGTCGTTTCATCATCGGATGTGAATAAATCAGGCGATAAAGATCTCGTTTCGATGTAATTTTGTGAATTTCTTGAATACAAGTCACATTTATCTATTTCAAGGGGTCCTGTATTAATTTTTTCCATAATAATAGTTTCCGATTGTGGAAAACATTTTTCTCGAGGAGGTGTGCGTTCTCTGCCTGGAATTTGATTCCAATCTTTCAATAAACGTCCAGATTTTACAATATTCTTCTCGATATTTAGTTCTTTGCAGTAAAATCGATCAATATCCAAGTTTTTATGTTCAATATTGTTTACATTGAAGATTATCGCAGCTTCGTTTACAAACTTCGCCAAGTCAGAGCTTCTTATTCTAGGTTTTCCTCGCTCGTAGCAGTATTCAGGAAGCGAATTGCTGGATAATATTAATGAAATCTTACTTGATATTAGCTTTTGCCTATCTTCTTCAGTACGAACGTTCAAAATCGGTGTAACAAATTGGTATTTCGATTTCTTTGATCGTTTGTTGACCTAAAATGAGATTATGGAAGTTCTAGGAATACACTAAAAGGAATTTTACCTCATAATTTCTTGTAACCGGCTTATTAGATTTAAAACCGAATTGTTCCAACGTTCGTCTATAACCCAATATTCTCTCCTTGGTTGATAGAGAACAACTTGCTTCATCCAAATCATATTCAGCTTCAGAATCAGATTGTTCAGATTTCGACAATGCTAATGCCATCTGCAAATGTTCTGCGTTCATATCACTGCATGCAAAATTTTCTTTAATCATGTTCGTTAAGCGTTTTTGCCCTCGGATAATCTTCGGTTTAGATTGCTTGCGTTGTTTACCTTTGCTAGTCTGTGATGTTCCCAATTTCACTTGACGTGATGGAAATTTAAAGCATTTTGGACTTTTAAAATCGTTATGGTCTTCTAGCGAGTTATTTAAAACAGTAGTCGGTTCAGTAACGATGTTCTTGTAAGGTGAGTCAATTTCTACATTTGCTGAAATTTTACATGAATCCATATCTTCGGCGTTAGCTTCTTTTTTAGGGAAGAATTTGCTTATTTCCGATTTTATTGTACTATAAGAATAAAAAAAAGAGCCATTTACTAACAAATAATTTATTTTAAACTACTATGTACATCTGTATGTATTTATAATTAAATAACCAACCTAGAAGATGACTTATTTATATTGCGCTTAAAGTTCGGGCTGTCCCTCGAGCAATTTGCTAAACCACGGTTGCGGTTTGGATTTCTCCTCTTCATCTTGAATCTTCTCCTTTAACTTGGCTATAGCGTTACTGAGAGCCGGATCAGTGGTAGTTCGTTGCACCAACAGTATATGGTCTTGTACAGCGGGAGAATATTTGAATTTTCCTTCCACTATGCTAGCCTTTAATTTACGTGACTGTGGCCAAAGTCTGAAAAATTAGATGTCTTTAATACGTTGAAATCGTCTCTAGAAAGTGAATAATTACTCGTATGCGAACCAAGCGAGTCCGCTAATTGCCACCACCCCTAAAGCGTAGTAGTTTCTCTGGGTGTAGAACGGAGTACCTTTCGTACGACGTGGTTTCCTTATATTATAGTCAATGTTTTTATCTGCCATAACAATGTTTAGTTGCTATTTTAAAAAAATGTATTTTAAGATTGTTGTTAACGTTACTTATTTATAAATTTAAACATGACTTGAACATAACCTTTGATAACCTCACTTTATCGCAATCATTTTTAAAAGGCGCCAAAAGAGGGCGCTGCGTCTCGCCCGAATTTCAAATCAGGCAAGGATAAAATAAGCATTTAAATTTTATTTAATATTAAAAGGTGTAAAAAATTGCAACAAAAGTATGTAAAATGTGCAAATATTATAATTTAAATAAAGAATATAATCCGCTGTAAGTACTGTAGCACAGATTACATGGAACTTGGCGGCGCTTTCGCCCTCTGTAGTTTAATGAGTGAAGCAAAAACGCCATGTTGTTAGTGGTGTACTTGTTCAAAATTCAAATTAACAAATTCGTTATTTTGATTTTAAAATATTGGTTAGATCCGGACTATACAGGCAGGTATTTGAATGGAATGTAAAATTTCACAAAAACTTACTGACCAAAACGATAAATTATAACCACGTCGGGAAAAAGTGTTCATTAAAAAAACACAGAATGCTTCTAATTTATTTATTTATAAATGTGTTAGTTAGGTCTAAAAGCGTAGGTTGGTTTTACTTTTGTGAAATTGAAGTTTGATTAATAATTAATTAATAATGCCATTAACTTTTTCCAAGTTTTGGCGTGTATCAATATTTCCGCTCCATGTTTCGCCGTTCATGCTCACGGCATCTTCAGGATAACTGAACTGATTCTTCGTTGTCCGACATTCTTGTTATATACGCCGTTGGTGCATTCAACCGTGAAGTTCTGCGTTAACGGTCTTATTCTTTTCTATTTCTACGGCTTCCCTGATGAGTCTTTTCTCGTGGTTCTTGGTGGCGGCTATCACTTTTACGTTGTTGAAGTTCATTTTATGTCCAGTTTCATGTATATGTTCTGCCACCGCTGATTGTTCGATTCTTTTAAATCTTGCGTCCCTTTTCGATCAAAGGCCGTGGTTTTCTTGCCTTACATTCTGTATTTTTTGGTGCCAAACACTACTTTTCAAAAGAAACGTAGAAATATGAAAAATTAATGTAATAACGCCTATGTTGGTCAAACGAAAGGAGTGATGCGCACCAGATTTAAGGGACATATCAGCTGTTATCGCTTCGGTAGATTAGAAAACATGAAATTGATCAAGAATGTAACTTCGCCGCGGGAACTAGACGCTTACGAAGTTGTTTACATAAAAAGCAACAACAATCTGATAAATAAAGAGAACGAACCGTTGTCGTACTCAGTTCTATTCGATTTATTGGGGTAAGGCTTCTATGTTTTATATCTCGGGCTACAATGGCAAGAGACTCTTCCGTCTATTTGTCCATATTCCGTATTTTTTCGCACGTCTTAATTTGAGGCACGTAGGCGAAAAGTAGATACCTGTAAATAATATTTTTCTCGAAGGTAGGGACAGAACAAGCAACAAGGTTAGTTTTAGAGGTTTCTCACGTCATTCCGTCACCAGTTGAGGATTTCGTATCCTCGAAACAGCTGTCCCGGATTAATTAATTAAAGGTTGTCGATACTTTTGTGTTGTTTACCGTACTACGTCACATTCCTTTGCTATCATTATTATGAAAATTGAACATTCTACAAAAGTAGAAAATTTAATTTTTATCATTGAAGGACCCTAACACCTTCATATCAAAGATTGGGTAGAATAAAATGAAACAAAAAAAATTAAAAGCACAGTCTCACGTATATATTTTATATGCACAGATATAAACAATAAGCGACAAAATGCAAATATGATACTTTCCTTATTTTATTCTTTTACTAAATCTAGACGGTAGAAATATACAAGTATAGAATAAGATATAATAGTAAATTACATTTTTTTATATATAACATATATTGTACTCTATATAGATAATTATATATTATTCATGATTACTTTAATAATACGAATAACAAATACATAAATATTTACAGAGGGCGTTTCGTAATATGCGCGATCAATTTCGGAGTACGGAAATAATAATAGTGACGAAAAAATTTTAACATTTCAATAAGGATGCAACCCCCGCTCCCCAATAAACGATATTCTTTGGATCGTATATATTACAGAAACCCCCTGTACATAAATATATTGCAACATATAGCTTAATTTATTATACACCATGCATCGTGCGGACGTAAATAATTTATTGTAATATAAAAAAAAAAAAATTCGGATATTTGACGATGGCCAAGCGGCAATTAAAAAACCAGACTATAAAATGCAATGAATCAAACGAAACCCAAAGCTGGATTCACGCAATATTTCGAGTAAACAAACTTGGTAAATAATAACAATAAAATAGGACATAAAATATCAAATAAAATGATCTGGATACGCCCAAGTAAAACGGAAGCATTCGTATGTTACAGTTAACTATCAGATTTCCATGTTCAGCTCGAAACAATTGATAATTAACTGTTACTAATTTCAGCCCAGCATGCGTTTATTTTCTTTTATCTTATCTTAAATTAAATATATATTTTTTTTTTCATTTCCTCGATTTTTTTATTTACAATTGGGGAAACTTCCAATTGGAATGTCGTTGCTGCTATTCCTGACAGAGATCCTCTAGTCAAGCAATCGCTTTGGCCTCCGGAAGAAAAGCTTCCCAGTATTTTACCATCTGAATGAAGTAATAAAAACGTAATTAGAGATTATTGAAATAAATACGAGCGTAGACCGAAAAGTTTCAAGCATCAACATGAAGATGGCGTTACTCATCAAAAATATTCTTGTCCGTGTAGGCTGCTCTCCTGTAGAGTAGTGCACTTACGTAGACGTCAGTTTACACTGTTTTTTTTTTTTGTAAGAACAATGTGACTGTTTATTTCCTTTTTATGGTTCTATTATCTAAGAGTGTTGTACTTTATGCTATTGTTAATAAAATTGATTCTTAAAAACAATTTCCATGGTTCTTTTTTCCCTTTATTTCCGCAATTGCTTCTTTGGTGCATTATAGCTAAGACTTGAAGATGCTAAATATGTTTTTTTTTACTTTTTTGTCATCTCCTTCAAAGCAACAACAAAAAAAAAAAAACGTAATGTTTTGATCTTCTTTACCCGGAAGCTCACAAAATGGTGTGCTGGATAAATTAAGGTCAGAGACACGGCAGAGGCTGTGGGCATTTCGAAAGAACGTGTTTGTCATATATTGATTGAAAATGGGTACCACGCTTGCTCACTCAGGATCAAATACGTCATTTCCAAAGACCTGTTGAGACAATTTAAGCGATTGATCGATTAATAACTGTAGATGAAGCTTGAATACTCCAATACACTCCTGAAGCCAAGATGCAAGTAAAAGGTGAGTTGGCTCCGAAAAAGCGAAGACTGTTCCATTGACCGGGAAAGTGATCCACCAAAGTAGCGCACAGCTTAAAAATTTAGTTATCACCATGGCAAAAATTTACGAATTGATAGATCATCATCCGTATTCATCAGATCTGGCCGCAGCGACTCGTTTCCGTTTCCTACGCTCAAAGTTTTACTCGGAGGACAAAGATTTTCATAAAATCAGGATGTCGTCACATTCGCAAATGACTATTTTGCAAAATAAGTTGCCAATTACTATTTGGACAGGTGATAGAGATGGAAACATCGCCGAGGCAAGCGCATAGACTTACAAGGGCACTATATTCAGAAATAAAACTGAATTCGTTTCTGTGTTAGACTGGAAACTTTTGATACTACCCTAGTATAAGGTCCTTCAAAAATAAGTCCCCAAAGCTAAAAGGGCTCCTTCGTTTGTACAAGTTAACAGTTTGGTTCCATATACACTACCCGACGAAAACATAGACGCGGTATCGTTTCTATTTACGAAATCAAAGTTATATAAGACATTATATAAAATGTAAATGAGGGTTATTAATACTTGTTATGTAAATAGTCCATTTATAGATATTTCTGGGTATTTATTGCTTTATGAGGGGTAATTGAGATTTTCCCAGATCAAAATAGGAATTTTAAATGCGACAAAAATTTAGACCCTGCGCATTTATTACATTAATATAAGCGAAAATGTTTTAATTTGATACTTCTTTTCATATGCAGCGGTTGTGCTGGTAAAGTGTACACGTTTCACCACGAGAAATTATATTTTATAAAGTGTTTGCAATACGGGTAGAAGAAAGCAATTATCCTTCATAGAAAGGGGTAAAGTTCTAGCCTGGCACCAGGATGGTGTTAGTAAGAGGGAAATCGCTCATCGGTTACGAAGAAGCGATCATTCCGTTAGAAATTTCCTAAAAGATCCGGAAAATTACGGCAAATCAAAAGACCAGGGGCGACCGAAAGCTGTAAGCGAGCGGGATGAACGCATGACATTGCGGTGTGCATCCATTCTTCTGCGTCGACGAGAGTTATCGCAGAACAGGCGGGGGTACAAACGCACGTGCGTAATGTTCAAAAGATTTTAAAGGCGTCACCGGTAATATCACGGAAGAAAATGTTGAGAAAACCGCCACTTTCGGCGAAACACAAAGAAGCGAGGTTGAGATTTGTTGAAGAACACGTATCCTGGAAGAAACAATGAGAAAAAGTTATATTTTCCGATGAGAAACGTTTTAATTTGGATGGACCGGATGGGTACTCGCATTATTATCATGATCTGAGAAAGGAACCAAAAGTGAAAATGACCAGACAATTAGGGGGTGGATCTGTGATGATATGGGCAGCGATCGGATTTCGCGATAAAAGTGGGATAGTGTTTTGCATAAACGAAATGACATCTGTGACGTATAAAGACTTATTGCGTGACAATCTTCTACGTTCTGGAAACCAATGGGCCGGGCGCAATTTTGTTTTTCAACAAGATAACGCGCCAATTCATAAAGCAGAAACCATTGCTGAATGGTTTAAAGAGAAAAAGATGAAAACTTTACAGTGGCCGGCACGGTCACCAGACTTAAACATTATTGAAAACATGTGGGGTGAATCGGCACGTCGCGTTTATGGCGGAGGCCGTCAATATTTCACGGTACAGGAACTGGAAACTTCAATAGTGCCTGAATGGCAGAATATCCCTCAAAATTATGTGTTCAATTTATATAAATCTATTAATAACAGACTATTGGAAGTGATTAAGAACAATGGAGGATCTACGCATTACTGATCACTCTTTTGCTTATTTTTGTTTAACATTTGCAACAGAGCGTCTAAATTTTTGTCGCATAAATTATTTAAACGTTGGAGTAATAATTTATTATTTAGTTCATATATTACCGGAAGAGATGTTTTTAAGTTTATTTTACTTTTACGAATAAAAACTTAATTAGATATCTTGCTAGTTTCGCAAAGAAATGTTGTAACCCTTTTAAAACCTTTAAAACATCTTACCGCGTCTAAGTTTTTGTCGGGGAGTGTAGATATCGCTATGGTTTAGGGCTTTATGGAGTACATTTTGTAGCAAATTCCAATTATCTATTATTATATAGAAGATACCACAAACGTTATTTACTAGGATCGTCTCAAAAGTACGTTATACTATTCTGCGTTGTAGGCGCAAACAAAATCCGGAAGTCGCGGGGAATTTTTGTCCGGGCGTAGTGGCTGCACTGTAAAATTCATGTGTCAACCTTTACCGCTCGAACAGTCACATGCCAGCAACATTAGAAACCTCACTTGCTCCTGCCGGCGATTGCGAAATTCGTGCTGCTATTCGTTCTTTTACGGCAAAAAATAAAAATGTGTGCCATGAAGACGTTATGTCAAGGACAGCGAAACGACTGACCTCCCACTGCCGGACACCGATCGCAGCGTCTAAATGAAATTCTTTCTCAACTTCGTCCGAATATTGAAATAAGCCGTGCGACACACGACAATTTCGTATTTTAATTTTTGTCGAATCCGAATATTTGGCAAATTTAGAGCCCTTCCAAACAGGAAACTCCCTGTTAAATATCTCTCTATACATCAACTTTTGAGACATCCCGTATTCTCTCGCAATACTCACCTGAGCTTGATGTTCCATGTGGTTCTCCAAGTATTTAACGAACATGGTCTTGAAGTCGTAGATGCGGTACTTTTCAAATCTTTCCATCTCAACTTTGATCATTTTTGAGATCCTTTCAAAATTTTCCCGACCTCTTTCCACTTTAGCTTCCCACTAAAACCAAAAATTGCTATATGTATACTATAGATTACCTGATGGGATACTGCATAAAATAGCATTGCGATCATACAGAGAAATCTTTAATGGCTGTTACGAAAAAAAAAAAATTCCGTGGCGTGAAATTTAGTAAAAATTTGTCATATTTGCTTATGTTTATCAGCGGCGACCGTTTCAAAGATGTAATAATATATATAGAGTGCTCCATTTAAAACTACAAAGTTGACAGCTATTTCCGGTATAACCGGAAGTGTTAGCTCACTAAAAATATTTTAGTTTGATACTACATATCGGCTTTAGTGTACTGGCAAATTTTCAGAATTTTCCTGTGTATACTCTTTTACCAGGTGTGTCGGTAATTCCTTTCCGGTTTTTCCGGCAGATGTCACTGGCCATAAGTATGAAATGTTATGATTTGATACATATGTAATTTTATTCTACTGACATTAACCTTAAAACTACACAAGTTACGTTCCGCCAAAATAACAGCGTTATAGATTTATAATTTTTTGAAAATGTCGAGTTTTGTGCCTGAAAACGTGCATTTGCGGCACGCATTACTTTTCTTGTTTCATCAAAAGAAAAAAGCCGCTGAAAGTCATCGTTTGCTAGTAGAGACTTACGGTGAGCATGCTCCAACCATAAGAACATGTGAAACGTGGTTTCGACAATTCAAATGTGGTGATTTCAACGTTCAAGATAAAGAACGTCCTGGTAGGCCGAAAACGTTTGAAGACGCGGAATTGCAGGAGCTATTGGATGAAGACTCAACACAAACTCAAAAACAATTAGCAGAAAAGTTGAATGTGGGCCGAGTAGCAATTTGTGAACGATTACAAGCTATGGGAAAGATCCAAAAGATGGGGAGATGGGTGCCACATGAATTGAATGACAGACAAATGGAAAATCGAAAAATCGTTAGTGAAATTCTGCTTCAAAGGTATGAAAGGAAGTCATTTCTGCATCGAATAGTAACGGGTGATGAAAAATGGATTTATTTCGAAAATCCCAAGCGAAAAAAATCATGGTTATCACCTGGCGAAGCTGGCCCATCGACTGCAAGGCCAAATCGCTTTGGTCGCAAGACCATGCTCTGTGTCTGGTGGGACCAGATTGGTGTCGTATATTATGAACTGTTGAAACCGGGAGAAACAGTTAATAGTGATCGCTACCGACAACAAATGATCAATTTGAACTGTGCATTGATCGAAAAACGTCCACAATACGCTGAAAGACATGATAAAGTGATTTTGCAACATGACAACGCGCCGTCTCATACAGCAAAACCAGTCAAAGAAATGTTGAAATCACTTGGATGGGAAGTTTTATCGCACCCGCCGTACTCTCCAGACCTGGCTCCATCCGACTACCACCTTTTCGCATCGATGGGGCACGCGCTTGCAGAGCAGCACTTCGCCGATTTCGAAGAAGTTAAAAAATGGCTCGATGAATGGTTTAGCTCAAAGGAGGAACTGTTCTTTTGGAATGGCATTCATAAATTGCCTGAGAGATGGACAAAATGTATAGAATCAAATGGCCAATACTTTGAATAAATAAATTTTAACTATCCATTCTAAGTAACGTGTTTTCTTTAGCGAAAAAACCGGAAAAGAATTACCGACACACCTGGTATATATCGATCGATGTAGTTCCCGGTAAGACACCCTGTATACTGTGGTATTTCCATAGCTATAATCGAAAAAATTTCAGTTTTTCATTGTAACTTCAAATTTGCAAGAGTGCCAGTCCGCCCGTTTGCTCAACAGAAATAAAGGCGTTTTGGAAGAAATGTTACACAGTCGCCATTTTGATATGTATCGCTTCAAAAACTTTTTTTTTATAGTTTACTACTTGTATAAAAAAGATTTTTGATCTCATTGCTTCGCTGAAAAAAATCCCAAAATATGACCATTCTTCTGCCTCTAGAGTGGCCTAACCCATTGGGGGATTTAACACTATTAGATTATTTTTTATCTGGTCATTTAAAAAATAAAATATATCATACGAGACTGCACATGATAGAGGAGCTAACGAATAAAATTACTCCTGCCATGAATGATTTACTTACTTCAATCACTTCAACTCCAGCCTGATCTGTCTTGTCAGTTCGATTCTGTAATTCGAACTTTGCTTTCGCTTCACGTTTACGATTTAACATCTGCTGTGAATGCTGCCAATGCTGAAATAGTTTTGTTCTCTCGTGGAAAGCATCCCGAACAGAACCTAGAAGACCTAGATAATCCTTCAACATCTCGCAGAGAATGAAGAAATCCGTATTGGCTTGCTCTATGTGCAACACTTCAATCTGTATAATTTCAAACATTTCAATACAAAAATCATGTAAATACAGGGTGTTAGAATAAAGCGGCACAAATCCAGAGGAGGGATTGCATGCCCTAAAATATGCAAAAGACCTTAAATGAATACGGATCTGCTCCCTCAAGGCTTGTGGAATTTTTGTTGTAACACCCTGTATAAGTATTATATTAGCATACCTTCTCTTCGGTGTCTGCTAATTGCGAGAGAGCTCTTGATAACGAGTTGTGATCCTCGCAAGCACTTAACATCGCAGCAGATCTAGCAACGCCATTTGTTAAATGCGCTAATTCCTTACGATATGAGACCATTGCTTCTAAATTTGTATGTAGCTTTCGTAGATGGGTTTCTAATGTTTCTATATGGACTAATTTCTCTTCGAACCACTAAAATGCAATTAATAATGTTAAAAAGCTACCGTCATATTTGGAAATTGAGGCATGTACCGGGTCGTTTTCTTCCATTTTGTAAGTGATTTTATTAACTGTTTCCCCTACTTTATTAAATAATCTCATAACACCTGCGCTGCTAAGAGCCGAGGTACTCGTGGCTTTTGGAAGCTCGATTTCTTCATATCGAAAAATAAAACGAGTTAAAGAACGTCGTTTTAAGTAAATTCTACATACCTGACTCTAAAAATTCTCTAAAATCAGGATCCAACACCAAGACAGGATGTTGAGCTGTCCGCTTCAAATACCTTTCGAGAGCGGCTCGTCGTCTTTCAACGAAATCGTTCCCATTTACCGTTCCTCCTTCCGGTTGACTTGACATTTTAACTTTTGCATTCCCTGAGTATTAAAGCGATACAAAATTAACTGAGATGTTAAAATTCTCATAAAGGTAAATACCTATAACGCTTTTCTCGGGCGCAGGAGGTATAATACGACCTACTTTGAGGTATTTCTCCGTCAGTTTATCGTGTAAACCCAAAAAGTCACTGAAACGTCTTAGAACGACGAACTCTTGCCTTTTAAATATGGGCATGTTGGTTGTTGTACAAACACGATATGCTAGATAAGAACCCATACCTTCGCCAATCTTTTGCGGTTCCGTTATTGATATGTTAATGAATTGGTCTCCGCTAGCAGCTTCCGCCTTCGAAATTCGATATTTATAGTAAACAAAATTAATTTAGCTATCACACGAAATAATTATAATCTATAAATTTACAAATGGTGTGTTATGGCAGATAAAAGCTTACATCCTCCATTGTTGGTAGTATCACTGGTTTCTCGCTAATAGGAACACTCTCCATCTCCGGTTTTGAATCGGAAATCTTCAATTTCGACGCAAAATCCGTATCCCCGTTCGTTAGCTCTTGTACATCATCGTCCTCCAACGACAGAGTAGGTGCTTGTTCCTTTAGATAAACAAAATTTCTTAACAAACATATCGCTCCCCGCAAAACGCAAACAGCGATAACCGTCCGCGATAAAGATATAGAGCGAAATATTTGTAAAGTACCGCATCCACAACATCGAAAGGTTATCCCATCGTAACGAAGTCAATTCTATCGAAAACAACTTAACGATCGAATGGGACCATCTATTTACCTGTATCGCTGAGGCGAACACATCATCTTCGTCATCTAAATTACCTTTTATATCGATATTTTCGAATAAAGGGGGAGGTTCCATAGAATCAGCCATTTTCGCGAATAATCACAATTAAAACAAATAAAATTTTGACAGCAAAGTGACGGGGGATTTGAAAACTTGACGGATTCACCTACGACTAACTTCATAGGTAACCTTGGTTGGGATTTTGCAATTCGCCAATAGATGGGGCAAGCTGTTCCGCATTAAACACTGTGTTTATTAAATCCTGTTTAAGAAACGTAATGCGTTTAAAGTTTATAAAAAGTAGGTTTCGTTCCAATTTATGGAATAATTATACAGAATAGCCCCAAATTCGTGCTAATTGCATAAAATTTTCAATTCGAAATTTTCAATATTACCAACCGTAAGAAACAAAATATCTTTAAATTGGGTATTATCGCTATAAATTTCCTTTTTACTAGTATTTAGATTTGCATTAAATACAATTATTCGTAGTGCAGTGTTATTTTAGTATAAATTCTTTTATTTCTTCATGGTATACACTATTGAAAATGAGAAATGAGTAGGTAACCGATTACGCTATTCAAAATTGGCGCCAATTATTTTTATATAATTTTACGAAAATTTCAAATTTTAAAAGGAATTAGCTCCTTTTTTTCACATTTTATCCGATAAATTAAGCATACTTAAGGCGTGCGTAATAAATTCCACCTTCTTTTAGGTATTTATTTTATTATACACCCAAAACGTAATTTCCCTAGATCGATCTAGCCACGATTGCATTCTATTAGCAAAATTTCCAGTGAAATAATCATCTGATTGTTGATATCTTTCTAATTGATTCTAATTCAAATATGTATCAGGACGATTCGAACGGAGAGAACACGTTCGAAATTATTGATAAGAAAATTGATGATTCCGTAGGCGAAAAAACAGGTAAAAGATCTGTTGTTTGTAAACAATATGGATGTGACGTTTAACGTCGAATAAATTTCAATTTCTTTTAGAATCAATTAGTAGCATGTCGTCATCCGCATCATTATTGCCTTCCCCCAGTGTTTCGGTGGCTGGTATCCCAAGTGGTAATCTACTATCGAACGTGCCACCTCCGACTGCTTTACCAAGCTTTATAGCAGGCGGATTACCCACAACTTCGCCTGTTTTAACGCAGACTAATCCACAACCACCACCGATATCCTCAGTAACAATATCACCACCAACACAGACTAGTGCTGTAAAAAAAATTGAAACGCCTGCACCTATTGCGGTGCCATTGCAACCCGCACTAAATATTACAAGCAGTGAACCTTTTTACCCGACACAATTCAGTGCGGCAATTCCGCCAAGCAAAGGTGTTCAACATGGCACCGTCGTACCAGAACAACAACCTTTAGTAGGTCAACAAGACGCCGGCGGCTTTATCGGATGGATGAAAGGTGCTGTTTCTAGCGGAGGTCTACTTTCGAAAGTCGCGGAAAAGGCTAAAAATTCGGTGGATTCGATGATTACCACATTAGATCCCCAGATGCGGGAATATATTTGTAAGTAGTAAGTAATCGTTGATAAATCAAATATGTTAAATCCGTATACGCAGATTCTGGAGGCGATTTGGATATTCTAGTAGCTTCACAGCAAGAAATTAAAGTTAGTGCCGTTCGGGAAGCGTTTCAATCGGTTTTCGGTAAAGCAACGATAACGTAAGTTAAAAATATTGAAACTCCCTACTTTAATTGCACGATTTTTACTTTATCGTTAGTGGTATAACGGCTCAATCGACCAATATAGCACCGCAACCTGTCGGATTTGCTGCGGGTGTTAAGGCTGCCGAAGAGAGGATACAAGCAGTACTTAGGGACAATAATGTACAGCAAAATCCCACTCCTGTTGTTGCGATTGAGAATTTTATATTAGAAGTGGGAGAAGATAAGTAAGTTATAGTTACACAGTTTTAAGGCGGAAATTAATTTAATTTTACACAAAAATGTATACAGGATGTTCTCAAAGTTCAGGCATTAGATTAATAAATATCGATAATCGTGATATCAAATGTAATAATGTAACGAAGGTAAATTTTCTTAAGTTCTGGTTCATCCTGTAAACCGTGAGTGCTTTCAGAAGAGCTTCATGAATTAAATATTTGTTAATTAAGTTATTTTAAACATTTATTAAAGGTGGTACGATTTAGGCGTCTTAATCTTATCCGATCCAATAAAACAGATAAACTTGCAAACTTTTACGCAAATGACCCCAGTCCCCGCAGCCATAGTGACTCTAGCACAAGAAGATACCCCTCAAGATTATCCTCTGCGTTGGTCAGGATTAGAAGTCACGATTGGCAGTTTAATGGCCAATAATTTACACGTAAGGCATATTTTGATAATTTCACCTCCCTTAAGTTTGATTCTCACGATAAATTTTTTAATCCAGGTTCATCATAGCGAATGGCACCAATCGCTAACGGGTGTTTCAAGACGGGAACTTATACTTATGGCGGCTAAAACATTAGCCACCCTGTATAAAAATACTATCAGCGAAGTAAATTAACGTTTTTAATTATTTTTTATTGAACTATTACGATATAAGGATTGTCGATGTTCAGAAGATATATCTTAGCGTTTGTATTGTTGTATATAGTATTAAATTAACTGTTTACTGCGAAAAATTATGAAAGATGGTGGCTTTAATTTTTTTTCTTAGTTATTCGGTTTGAATCTGAAATTGATGTATTTTAATAAAGTGATGTACTATTTTAGAATTATTTTTTTTTTGTTACATGAGTGTAAATGAGATTTTATGATTAATAAAAAAAGTTGTTTTATTTTAAAAGCGATAATTAGTTTCTTTGATATATATTCAAAGCTCAGTGGCTCATACGAGAGAAAAGATTCCGGTTTAACAAAGAAACAAGTACTTTCCTTAAAGGGGAGCTTCTTCTGGGCTGTTGCATGTTTTACAGCAGCGCGAGAAGAACGATTTTGGTTGTTCGGGTAAGGGTTTTCATAAGGTTGGGTAGGTGGGCGGAGCGTACGAGACTGATTGTAATTGAAGGATTCGGATAGGAGAGATTTCTATTAAAAATGAAACACGTAACCATCGTCTTCTTTCTCGAGATTGTTAAAATGTTTGCGAATTTCGATAACTTCTTGGATTTTTCTAAAATAATAGTTGGGTTCATGGGACAAGTTTGGTATCGTTAAATAAAATCGGGGTCGGTTTCCAGCTTGTGCTCGACCAATGTAGAACCGGATGTGAACGCTTGTTTCTGTGCCGGATAATGGTGAGAAATAACTTTCCATATACTGCGTGTCCTAGTTTGCCGTGGGGGTAGCGAGATACAAGGACAAGTAGAAATAGGAGTCGTCCATATGATTCGACCTCCATGGTCCGGATGTTGGGCGTTTAGGAAGGTTAGAAATTCGGGTAGGGATTTCCGCCCATGTGGCAAGATGACGAAGGTGTCCATCCACGTATTTAAACCAACATTTCAGTTTTTCGAATGCTTCCATGAAAATGTTAGCGACGACTGGGGAATAAAGGGGAGCTCATGGCAGCTCCAGAAATTAGTTCAGAAAACTTACCACGGAATTGGAAATAGGCGGACGTGACATGCGTTTACCAATTGGGCTATGTCGGTGGGCTGATAAATTGGACGGTGTTAGGAATGGGACCTTTTGTGAATATTCTACATCAAAACTGAGCAGAATGTCACGCAGGTCGAAGGTGAGATCTCTTACGTGTTCTATAAAATGAGATGAATTTAGAATAAAATTATCCGTTTAGGATTTATAAGTTGGATTGTAAATGGGGCGGAGGGGGCCATTCGGCTTGTGGATTTTAGGCAAACCATAGAATTTAGGTGGTTTAGTCGCTAGAAATGATGGTCTTAAGAGTAGAAGAGCGCTCCGGTGTTAGTATTTAGCTGTACGATTCGCTCCTGTACAGCCTATTTCTGCTTCCCCTCACCCTTACCATCATAACCGCTCGGCAAGGGCGCAGTTAGTTTGTTTACAGAGAAGTGTTGACAATTTGAAATAGAAATAGAGTTTTCGTAAGTTGTGACCACGTTGCATCACATGCAATTTTTTTTTTTTTATTTACACATCATCTGCAATGCTCTAGGTTTATTGTTACATGCATGCAGGTTGCTTTGCAGCAGCTTTTTTAAACAAATTGAAAGTCACTACTCTATAAACTATGCACCGTCAAACCGATAATTACCTTGTCAAAATTTTTTGAATAAAGATGAAGGTTAACCACCAAAACAAGAACTTAAGATCCTTAATAAATCAGATTCTCGAAGCTACCTTAATTATTAGAAGCGATAAAAGTGAACGGCAAATTGGATTAAAAATGCGTTGTAAATAAAATCATGGTATAATAAATATCTTTATTGTAAAAAAGTTACATATTCAAATTTATTTCAATACAAATAATAGTTTTAATTATACATACCGCAGCCTAAAGTATAGATAATTTCCTTCCCTGTCTGAAATAGAAAATTTAATTTAAATATCTACAAGTTTTCTGTTTTAGAAATAGCTTAAAATAAATAAAAATTGAAGTCAGAGACACCAATCAGTCATTAAAGTTCAGACTGGGGCGGTATAAAATCACATCATACTTTAATAATTCTGAGATCTTAGCATTTATTACTAGAGTGAGGACGTTCGGTGCAGTTTGCTAGCGAGTGTTTAGTCAGCCAAACGAGGATCGGGTATATGCAGTAGCGTAGATAAATTGAAAGTTATATTTTGTTGATCGTCAAGTACGTTTTCGATACGATCGTAATAAGAATTAACTATGATATGTTTTTCTAAATTGTTCGTTGGTAAGTTGATATATTTTTAAATCTAGAGAAAGATCTTTCTACGTCACATGAAGTAAACAAAGTCTCGTTCTGGGTAGTAAAAGTATTATTGGAAATTTCCTTTAATAGCACATAATCTGGATTTCTTTGTAGAACAAATGTTGAAGGGATTCGGTTAATTTTAAATGTTTGTTTTCTAGAAACTTGATCGTTTTCGTCACGCTTGCTTCAGATGCCGCTGAAGAGTATATTTGCCCCTGAATCCTAATTTCGCAGAACAAATGGTGCAAAGCACTTCCTTTTTGTCAATGACAGTGAAAATGGTGCCATATTCTGAAACAATGCTTGACATTCTCGGCATTGTTGGAAGATGATAAACTAAGAACTATTAAAATAAAACGAAAGAATACGAAACAAGTAAATATTAAATATGGATAAAATTATAAAACGAAATATAAACTCTAAAGAATACTCAAAAAATATGAGACTACCTAACAAAGTAAACCGAAAATTAAACTTCTAAAAAAGGGCAGTGACGAAATAAACGAAAAAAGACTTCTAAAACAGTACAGTAACAATATAAACCAAAATCAGAACTTCTAAAGCAGGGCAGTAATGAAATAAATGAAAAAAAAGCACTTTTAAAACCGCGCAGTAACAAAATATATACCAAAAAGGACACCTATAAAATGAAATGCTAACGATGCTTTCCACTCGATTACCAACTACGTACTGGCCAGTACTGTCGTCGCTCCCTGCTCATCTCCTACGTGGCGGGTTACACACATGCGAGACTTAGCCTGCCACCGAACGTAACGCCAATGACAAACTGCACGCAACGTCGCCACTCTATTTATTACAGAGTAAATTGGATATATTTAATTACCTTGTGCTAGCTAAATCCGTGATTTCCGTGGAAATTACTCAGCGAATCTGTAAACGCAAACAAAAATTAGTAAAAACATTTTTAAAATGGAAAAAAAATAAAAAATTATAAAGCGGGATATCTTAAAAGTCAGTAAAACCGATCAGTCACAGAAATTCAGACTGGGGCGGTATTAAATCACATCATACTTAATTTCGAGTTATTCGCGTCATTTCAAGAAATTTATTGTTCGGGATTAGACTTTGAGCTTCGGACTTTGGCTTATTCAAACTTACCGATTTAAAACTTGTTTATATGGCGTCATCCTCCCATAAACTGTATTTCTGTAATTAAAGTGAAAAATAAGTAAAAATTGGGCTCCACACTAAGAGCAATTATTTTCTTTTTCATTCTAGTTAATTCAGAATCCTTTTGGCTTAAGAACACAGACTATTTTCTAAGTT
>LR737407.1:550608-588375 GCA_902655005.2 Marronus borbonicus
TAAGGCACGTAGGCGGTAAAAGTAGGTACTTCTAAATAATATTTTTCTCGAAAATAGGGATATAGTGCTTGTAAGTTAGTGTTAGAGGTTTCTCACATCACACCGGTATCCTCGAAACGGCCGTCCAGGATTAATTAATTAAATTTGTGTGGTGCGGAGGTTACGATACTTTTGTGTTGTTTACCATACTACGCCACAGTACTTGCTCCTTACTACTCACATTTTTATTTGGTAATTTTTGAAGATTTCTTAATTCATCGCGGGTACCTGTAACAATAAAGAACAATAAATTAGGTGATGAAATTTAAAATATTGAATAATTTATTTTAGTTGAAAAAAATATCTCAGTTGGCCGTTCTTATTGTCTGACATGCTCTTAGATTCAGAACAGGTCTGTGATTGAACAATCATCATAGCAAATCTAAACAATTTAATTTATTATTATACTTAATAAATCTTACCTCGTGGTCTAAATTCTCGAGGTTGCAATAACTAGGGAAGATCCAACGAAAACTTGCCCTTGAAAGAAGGAAAACAAAAGATTACTCCTGGAGATTAATTGAAAGAACATTTCTTAAAAATATCAATTTAAAATGTATCCAAAATTCCTTTGGTTGTATCGTATGAGGAATCAATCAACCATACACATTTTTAGAATTCAATGTTCCCATCGTGAGCGCACCTAAATCACTCTGAAGACATGAATTTGGTCGGCTTAATTTGATGGGGTATGTAATAAAAAGAATTAACGTAATAATTTAAAAAATACCTTCTTCCGAAGTCTTGCTCCATTAGAATCTTGTACTTTGGATAAAGATGTAATGGAAATCCGGCAAACCTGTAAAAATAATTTAATATAGAATAACATTACTTTTCAATTCAATTCAATTTTTTTTTAAATACAGTAAAGTTGAAATCAGCAAAACCAATCAGTCATTACAATCAGACTGGGGCGGTAATACGTAACATCATGTGTACAATTTTAAATATAAAAATAGATTAAGTTTAAGTTGATTTTAAAACACGAACTTACCTTAAACAACAATGTCCAAAACGTGGCCTGTAGAACTCCCCACATCTTTTCAACAAAACGATTGATATTCTAGAATGGAATATTTTTATTAGTGTTTACAAAAAAAAAATAATATTTTAGAAGGATTTGTTCACACTTAAATTAAGAACGTTCCAGTTAAGCAACAAGCTACAGCACTTGACATTACAGATAATTCTCTATTAAAACAAACTTCATCGAGAATTATGGTGGTGATACCTACAGGCACATGCAATTCGTCAAAGAAAAAAATTAGGGATTTGTCAGGTCCATCGTAACGTCAATTGTGGTCCTACTTCTCCAAACGGCCTTATATTATTGATGGGTTTTAAATTTAAAGCCACACAAAGAACTTTTTCTTGGGTATCTAAATAATAATGTTATAATAAAATGATTTAAATTATTGAAGGTGAGAATTATTGCAACAAATATGTGCCGACGACATATTTTAAATAATTTGTTAAAGTATTGCATTATTCCAAGCAGTTTCAACCAACAATAAAAATTCCATTCAATTGTATTTTCAAAGACGTAAAGTTGGTATGCTTCAAGGTTCCGTTGTTATAATATGCACTAATCCTATTATTTCCTGCCCTAATGCCCTGGCTTTGTATACTCAAAGTTGGCTTGAATTGGTGCTGGAGGATGGACAGATGGACGTTGTCGAGAGGTAACGACTAAATAAACTAGTTTTCAAGGAACTTAAAAAAACTCACAAATAGTGTTTTTCTTTACAGACGACTGACGCTGATTTACAGAAAAGAAACTGTTTTTTTTTAATTTGAATATTTTTAGATTATCCTGTCTTTATATTATTTAACAATTTCGAAAAATACGTTGAACGTATCAGATGTGGAGGAAGAAAACGGGAAAAACAGATTAACAAAAGAAAATCTTAAAAATCTAGAATATATATTGCTGGACGATGAAAATTACGGCCAAAATGTTCTTTTTTCTTTACTGTAAAACTTCTGCTTCTTGAATTGAGCATTCATCTATCCTTAAATTGAATTCAGTGCTGTATCTAGGGTATGGCAGGCAAGAGGGAAGGAGGGGCGGCGCACTCTTCTGGAGTATCTTTCTATCCTTCCAAAACCTTACGCTAGTTACAACAATAATACCTTCCTCAAATAAACGATAATAAAATGCTAAATTCAAGAGAGTAGAAAAAATTGAAATAAAATGGTTGAAACCCAACGAGGTTTTAAACTATCGTGGAACGCAAATGACGTCACGTAATCATGTGATCGTAACTTAAGCATGCAATTTCAAACTTTATAACAACACAGTGCCCAATGTTATAATTAAATTTACTAACAAACCACAAATGTTTCTTTACTGAAACATACTCTACCAATATTTAATTTACTTAAATAAACAACAAATCTACAATTTAATGGATAGGAATAAACATGCTATTTCGCCATGCAAAAAAAATAATACGCAATATTGATATTACAAGCAGATACTGCGTAACTGAAAATATAATGCAATGTCTCAAAGATAGGAAACTGTTATATTTATCTTTAAAAAAACTTTATAACAGGGCAAATTTTGACGTTACTTTGCGAGTTCTAATAATCCAAAAAAACAGACGATTCATTTTAATGGCCTTCGAAGAACTCGCCAAAGTATACCAAGCAACACAAGGTTTTACGATTTTTGAACCTGTAATTATATCCAATGTTTTGTAATTATCTTACCTTAGTTTATAATTATCCTCGATTATTGATCTGCAAGTAAAAGAAGCAACTATTAATCTCCTCTCAAAAAAAAACAAAAAAAATCGAAAATGGTTTTTACTTTGTCTAATTCAATTTAATTGTATCATCTTTGTAGACTGCAGCAATCTCTTATTGAATCACCACAAAATAACATGAATGAAGTTATTATTCGAGTTACAGTAAACCAAATAAATATGATCAATAATCTAGTTGGTCTGCTTAAAAACTCGAAATTTAAAAACATGAACGATAAAAAGAATATCTGCATGCAGTAGGCAACTCTTTCTAAACATAAAAAATAAATAACATGAATTTACCTTAATTTAGTATTCTAGTTAGCTCTAGTAAGTCCCAGTCCTTTTCCTGTAAAATAAAATCACGTAGAAGATACACAGAAATACAATAAGAAAATTGAGATAACTTACCTGCGATAAAACGGTTTTGTAGGTTTTTGTACAGAATTAATGATAATTTAAAAATAAGATTTATATTTTATTGAACTGAAGAAAAAACAAATGATAAACATAACTTACGTATTCCGGAATAAAAAGAACAAAAAATAAATTTAAGAAGTACTGTTTTTTCTTCGTGCCCTTTTTTATAAAGAATTTCCAAGAGTAGGTACAAACAAAAGAAAATTAATAACAAATATATTAAATTGAATGAAAACAAGATATCATAAAATGTTACCAGGAATCATCACCAGAATCATTTCAAGCAGATTTACTAACTAGAGATGGATCGTTTTGCCGGTGTACAATAGCCAAGTTTTTCGCAAATCACGGTTCCTGATCAATAGAGATGGTGATGCTGTTTAAGTAGCGGTCTTTGAATTTGTATAACGGATCTTCTGCAACATTATTGTTAAAAAGATGCCGTAATTTAGAAAAATCGACATTTTTACATAATATAGTATTAAATTTTTCTCTAACTGAAACACTTTTTTCGTCATCTAAAATATGTAGCACTATTTGTACGTGGTCAACAATTTCACATGAATCCCGTAAGGACAACGAAGTGTTTTGCAATTTTTTTATTGTGTCGGCTACTGGAACGTAATTGTCGTTAATTTTTGCAAACGGTATATTGCACGCATTTATCATCATTGTTAAATCACACAGAAATTCCTTATACGGTCTCCTTTCGTTTTTTTTAAATGTGTGTATTGCGCTATTTACATGGTTCCTCTCGTGGTTGAACGCCACTGGAAGGCAAGCGAGAATGTTGCGCTCTACATATAACATCCGCCGACCTTGTACGGTCTGTGCCGCTGCGTGCCAACAAAAAACACCATCTGTATTGATCAATAAAGTTCGCCACTTTCCGTGCACTTCACGGGTGTTGCTATTGAAGTGGTCGTTCGGGTGTCTGGATTCGTAATATATGTGCAGATTTATGCTTAAGCTTGCAGAAACGACTGCTTTCGCAGTAGCGTACGGCTTCGTTAGTATCGATATTATTTTATTTTTTTAACTGTGCCTTGATTTGATCCGTAATCGTGTTTTACACTCGCGGCAAATTAAACTGTAATTGACCTCTTGTTGGCAATCTCCATTCCAGAATGTATTTCTCCCAAAACTTTTCATCGTCTACAATATTATGTGCAATGTTGCACACATTTAACATCAAAATGAAGTCATATTGACATTTTTAATATGATATATCACGTTTCGCATTTAACAGGTGCTGTTTCCTATTAACATACCTCTTACAAAAAAAAATTCTGTACAGTAAAATGTTGATATTGCAACAATACATTTAATAATAGTGTCAGTGTATTCTAGTGTCGCAAATCGGTTAAAAAATCTATTAACATTGCACACACGAACGACCACTTCCGTACCGATGCCTGTGAAGCGCGCGGAAAGTGGCGAACTTTAGTTATAATGCTAATTTTGCTTAGCAGTGGCTTGAATTAAACAAAATTGTTAGTAAATTTTTGTCTGGAACGGTTATGCGAACCTTGGCTATAAATAAAATTATTCCGTCCAACGGCAACAGAAGTGATACAAACTGCGATACTCTGCGGCAACAATACGATCCATCTATATTTATAACCCACTCCTACCCAACTTCCCTATTATCAAAGGTAATCATAAATAATAGACAAAATTGCTCTTGTTCTTCCTCAGTATTTACTTTCTCCTCTGGAATAAGCGTACAAAATCTGTACCTCGTTTAACATTAAATATAATAATAAGAGAAATTTCAAATATCATCATCTATTAGGATGTTTCCTTTTCCGTTTCTGTTTTATTTTTGCTTTAAGATTCAAATATGGTATCTAAAATTCCTTTTTCACTTTCTCTTTTTAAGATAATTTAAACTGTACAAAATGCTAATAATTATTATAATAATAGTAATAAAAAATATTTTAAAATAATGTAATGTTGTCTCTATGTTAAGCATGTATCACCAAATAAGAAATTAATATGTATGTACTTGAATTTGTTTTTAAATTATTGAATTTGCAAATAATATTTCCATTTTTTTACGTTTTAAATAATTTGTACAGATCCTAAACAACCCGGAGTTTATAATTTGTCCAGATACTGAGCAAGATCTGGTAGACCTTCTTTAAGTCCTTTCCTTTTACGTGTTTCCTGTAACAGAAAGAAAAAAATGCTTTATTTACTAAAAATTAATAGATCGAATGGATTATTGTATGGTAGAAAATGGCTTTTAGGCGAGAAAAAAAAATCCGAGTTAACGGTGTAAAGTTTCTATGTTTTATGAAGGAATGTAAAGCGATTTTAAAAGTAACAATTTAGGAGCCCGTGTGGGATGCTACAAGAAATAATTAACACGAACGATTTAAAATTCCTTATTTAGCTACAATAATAACAAAAATAATGCAAGTGATGATTGATTTAAATATCGGTAGTGCTCTATGTTAGTCCCCTTATTCATGCAAAGGAATATAAGATTATCCAATACACAAACTTAAGGGACTGTTCAATCTACCACAACATGCGAATATTGAATTTTCATCAGCGTTATTCAACATTGTCTATGTGTGGAGCGTCAAATAAATATTACACGATAATGGCGTGAAATGGCACTTACTTGGACAACGCTGTACGGTCTAGTTCCGGATTCAAGCGGATCACCAGGGAGAACTTGCCAATGATCAAATACGCATTGAGGGAAGGCTTGTCCGCCGGTGTTCGAACGTAGATCAGCAGTGAAGCCGAAGGATTCATTTACTGGAAGATAAGCTTTGACGACAAACATTGGCGTACCGGTTACTTGTTGTTCTTCGAAGACGTGACCTCTCCTTCTGTTCAGGACGCCGTAAATTCCGCCTACGGCTACTTCAGGGCACTATTATGGTGATAAGATAGGTCAGATTATGGGGAAGTTGTATAATATCGATCTACTCACTTGGATTTCGCATAGATAAACTGGCTCCATAAGCCTTGGACTAGCGGTCAACAGGCAAGCGTACAAGCAACGACGGGTGGTGGGAATGATCTGACCACCTCCACGATGGATAGCATCGGCGTGTAGAGTCACGTCGTAGATATTGAAGCGGACACCGCGTAAATTTTCTTCGGACAGCACACCCTAAAAAGAATTTGAATTTTAGAAGGAAAAAAAATCTAAAGTGTATTAAAGGAAGTTACAAAACCTTAGAAAAAAAATCCACAATTTTATTAGTTCAAAGGAAAATAAATAATCCAAGAATGTCAATTCAAATTCAAATAAAAAGAAAAATCGACGGGAAAATTGAAAAAAAAAAAAAAAAAAGAAAACTTACTTCTTTGGCAGCCCATTGAAAACCGGCAACGACAGAATCCTTAATTTCATTCAAATACTGTACACCCTTAGTACAATCGACCAAGATATTTGGGCCGGTACCGTCAGGTCCGAAGCACCAGATCTTACGCGCTTCCGTGATGTCATAGTCGTATTTCTCGCTCAAGTAGCGGGCGCGAACTTTGAAATCGTCGCGTGGATTGACATCGCCATTATCGATATCCTCTGCTAGACCATCGGGCATCGGGCAGGCTTTCATGAAGAGACGGTTGTGTTTATTGGGCGATTTCGATAAGCACATCTGGTTGGATTCCTCGCTGACCGTTTCACGGTAGGAGACGACCGGATCGGACTTCTTGATTGGAATACAGGCGTGGTCTTCTTCCAAGTCCTTGAGGCAAATTTCCAAGTGCAGTTCGCCGGCGCCTGCGATGATATGCTCGCCGGATTCTTCGATTATACATTGGACCATAGGATCGGATTTGGCTAGACGTTTGAGACCTGGAAAAAGGAGAACATTGGAAGTGTATTGCTGTTAATATCGATCCAAGTAAAAAAAAAGGGCTTCCTTCATTAACAGGCCTCAAAGTGTTGTAAAAAACAAAACAAGGGAGTGAAAAAACTATGGCAAAGAGAAACGGTCAGGACGATCTGCAAGATTTTCCTCCAACATTACGTTTTAAGAGAATTATTAGTTTCACAAATAGTGCGTAGATTGAACTTGAACTTCAATTATTACTGGCGCCATCTAAGACAAGAGAGAAGTAATGACCCATACGGAGGATCCAAGTTTGGCTTTTTGAGCTAGTATTACGCACTGTGCTAAAACCGAATTAGTAATTATCAATTGAGGAATGAATGCTATTACCTACCAAGATTTAGTAAATGAAAATTTACCATCATTTATTTCGCTAGCTGAAGATAATATAATTTTCAACAGGATAATGCACCACTCATGGATAGGCAATAGAAGCCAGTACAAGTTTCTTCAACAGTTTGGAGTAAGCTCATTGAAATCATCCGCATTGAGTTCAGATTATGTTTGCGTGAGAGTTCGATGGGTAAGACCACAACAATGGCCCAGCCGTAAGCCGTTAGCAGTTCAGGAGCTTCTAGCAATGAAGTAACCCCTAGTGGTCGTCGCAGGAATTTTTATAAAATAAGTTTTCGGAAAGTTAAAAATATCTGTAAAAAAGCTTCTTTGGCAGCCTATACTACTTTTTTAGCACCAGTATCTTTAATTAATAATAGCTTCTTTGGCGCTAGAAACATAAACACACTTTACCTTCTACTAGTTTAGGCAAATCGGCTGGATTCTTCGGTTCGACAGCAACGCGTACGACAGGAGAAACGCTGAATTTCATAACCTTCATGTTATGTGCATCCTTAAAAGTGGTAATAGTACCGGTCTTCACCAAGAACTGATCAACACCGACCAGCCCGCAGATATTACCGCATGGTACATCTTCGATAGCCTCGACGTAACGTCCCATCATCAAAATAGTTCTCTGGATAGCCTTCTCGTACAAATCTTCCTTCTTGCCGGGAGTATAATTAGGGCCCATGATTCTGGCCTTCATACCGGTTGACACTTTACCGGAGAAGACGCGGCCGAAAGCGTAGAATCGTCCTTTATCCGATGTCGGTACCATCTTCGAAACGTACATCATAAGCGGGGCGAGAGAATCGCAAGTCTTGATACCCATCGCAGCTTCGTCATCGTGAGGACCTTCGTATAACATTTCCATCCTGTATTTCTGAGCGACTACCGGGGAAGGTAGATGAATAGCGATCATTTGAAGTAGGGCTTCGCCCGCGGGGAGCCATGTACGCATGACGACTTTGAGCAATTGTTTGCCGTCCTTATCTTTGTCTTCGTGCTTGATCGTGATGCCCAATTTTGGAAGGAGTGCCTCGTATTCTTCTTTCCTTTAAAAATAAGGACGAACTTTGTAGTGTAGTATACAAGGTGATACGAAAGAGATTAGACATACTTCAACCACTTCAAGTACTCAGTGAATGAATTACACAAATTTAGTGCATTTTATTTATATCCTCTAAATGCCAACAGTTTATTTTTTTTTTATTTGTAAATTAACAGAAGTTACTTACTTGTAATTCATGATAGTATCAAAGATTTTATAGATGGGATCCAAAATGTACATACAGAACGATCTTTTATTGTCATCTTCCTTCTGTTTTGACCACTTCTTCGTTTTCGGGTTGAAGAAATTCTCACTCCATAACCTATTCATTAGTTTCACTACATCGATCTTGAACTTTTCGGCATACATTTCAGCAAATTGTTTCAGGGTGAAAGCCCAGCCGTGCAAACCTGACCCGAAACCAACAGAACCTTTGCTGGGATCTACCTATTAAGATAACGATTGTTGGAATATTTTTTGAAAATTTGAGGACAGGGGAAGAGGGACTTACTCTAACTTCACCCATTGGTCCCGAATCGTCCGAATAGGTGGCGATGATTACGTTGACGTTTTCTACGATACGTTGGAAAGTTTGATATAATTCTTCGGAATCTAACTGTAGTTCGAGGAGAGCTCGGTCCATCTTGTTCATGAATAGGATTGGCTTGATACGTTCGGCTATTGCTTGACGTAATACAGTCTCCGTTTGTACGCATACACCTTTATTTTTTAGGAAAAAGAAACGACATTAGTATTGATGCCACTCTCTCTTATGGAAGTTCTCTGATAAGGAATTAACCTTGGAATTTTTCCGTGTATAATAGAATAAAAAATGGGAGATGACGTCACAATAGACCTTTATGGTAGCTATAAGTTCAACACTTATTAATTATATATTTTTAATAATTTTACATCTTTAAAATTTTAACATTGTGTTTAAACTAAATTTTAATAAGTCGAGTCATATTTCAAATTGAAAATGAATCGACAAATATTAATCCTTTAATGTCATTTTAGATAATTAACCAAAGTTGTGAAAGCAATGCATTTTGATTGGTTGACGCAGGGTATGCTTCTACAGTATTAAGTCTGTTATTCACGTTAAGTATATATTTCAGATTAATTAATATATTGGCTTCCGTTGATGAATAGAGAAGCAGTAAAAAAAATTATTAAATTTAATTACGTCAAAGAAACCATTTTTTATTTTAATTAGGTCTGGCTTTGTTAATTTTATATTGGCTTGAATTATTTAAGATGATGAAATTCTTTCTTCTAAGATCACTATTAATAGAAATCGAGGGGAAGTATTGATTGAAATAAAAACAAATGTAGAATTCCCACCCTAGCATGTCATTAACGGACATAAAGATAGAGGTCCAATGACAGCGTTTAAATAAGAATTCAGTAAATATTCTACTTCCATTGCACTGTCAATATCGTCTTTGTTTGCATCAAAATAGCAATGCTATCTTGACAGAAACTGCAAAATGACTCAAATGTGCTGAAAGCATATTTAATAAACCAAAAATTTAAGCTTACCTGATACACAATCTACTACGACTAAGGCCCCATCAGTTACCCGCAACGCGGCAGTTACTTCAGATGAGAAATCTACGTGTCCAGGTGAATCGATCAAATTGATCAAGAAACCCTTCTCGTCCTTTTCACGTTGGTCAGGGTTCGTAATAAAGAGCAAGTCCTTATCTTCTAACTCGAAGAACATAGATATGGCACTGTTTATATATATAAAAAAAAAGCACAAGGTAATTTATTCCGATCTTCACCTGGTAATGAATTTAAATACTAACGTAGATTTAATTGTAATACATCTTTCCTGCTCATCTTTTCTCGTATCGGTAAACCTCGTCTCGCCAGCTTTAGCACCTGCGATGATACCTGCTTTAGATACTAAGGAATCCGTTAACGTTGATTTTCCATGATCGACGTGAGCTATGACGGACATGTTACGTATGTTTTTCTTTTTGTCCATCATGGCACGTATTTCGTCTACCGTGAAGTTCACCTGGAAGAAAGGTTAGTTAACATAACCTATATTCGCAAATTATATATATATATAAAAAAAAAATTAAATTCGACCACTTGAAACGTGAAATTCTAGTTAATTTGTTCGATTTTAATATTATAATTGTTATAATTGATTAGTGTCAATAATTACTTAAAATTTAAATTAAAAATACCATGTCTGCAGATTTCACAGCTGTGAATATGTTCCAGGGTGGACTCTACGGGTTATTCAGGATGAGATTTAATAAAATTTCTGTTGGGAACCTTTCACAAAGTAATTAAAATCGTAGATTTGCTCTCTTTCACCTTTGTGCTCGTTTACATTTTATAAACCGATCGGAATGTATTAAAACGTGTTAGAATAAATCAATTTATCCCGATTAAAATAAAACCTGCACCGTAACAGCTGCAAAATCAAAAAGCGGCCAATTTCTTTATCTGGAATGCATCTTTCAAACAGAACATCTGTTTCTTCTCAAATCGCACGAATTTCGATCCAATTAATCTCCGAAATTCCGCTAAACGATAGGTTCCAACGAATAAACTAAAGCAAGTCAAGAGGGAAAAGCAAGGATAAATAAAGCGAATAAAAGCAGACGGTATTTCATCTTGTGGTGCAATCTTCGCTAACTTGTCAAGCGCAACGGGAAATTGAAATAAATGACAATAATTCGTGCGTTTTAATGCGGGCGAATGAAGGACGATTATTTTTAAATGAAAATTACGCAAATAAAATACGTACCATCTTCGATGATTGTTGATTATTTTCACCACAACCAAACACACAGTCTACTGCAATGGCGATTCCGCCTAGAAAGGAAGTGAAGTTGAAGTTTGTCTCGTACCTCGACGTAATATAAAGTGATGTTTCGGCGCTGCCAACCGTAGAAATGGAAAATCGGAATGGTTCTCACTAACTGTTCCTGGATAAATAACTAAATATTGTGTGTACTTAAATTATCGTTGATTTAAATGTTATAAAATCAAATAAAATAGTTTAAAATGCGATTTCATTTCATCTCCATAAATAAAATAATTTAAAAGGAACTTATTTATTGTCAGATAAATATAGAAGCAGAACCACCAACTGCGAAATCATTTTACCCTAGATACTATGCATAAATGCAAAGCTGCATAATCATGTGTAACAGCAATATACAATGGTGTTCGAAAGAATTTAACATTTAAATAAATATTTTTATGTAGCACCTTTGCTACGGCTTTTATTCATGTCGAAACAATTTTTTCAAAGAATCTGGAGAAATTGATACTTTTTAGAATACAGTCGGTCACAAAAGTTTACATACACCATTAAATTTCAAATTACATGTCTATCATTTACCGGGTGTTCATTTGAAAACCTCCCACCCTCTGGAAATCTGGAAATTTATTAAAAATTTCTTGAAACACGTAAGAAGTGTTATCGAGGGGGACAACTTTTTATGCAAAAGTTGACTCACCCACTTTAACCCTCTGCCCCCGAGAGTTACCCCTTAAAAAAATCTTAAATGGAAAGGGGTATCGAGTAATACCTCTTTTGAGGCGGTACGTTTTGGCGTTTAGTTTTTTGAAATTGATCGATTCGTTTTCGAGATTTTTAAGAAATTCAAGCAGGTCAATCTATTTTAGGAGCATCGAAACAAAAACCAATTTCTCAAAAACAAGGAAAATAAATGACCTTATAATTATTTAAGTTTTAAGTTATGTTTAATGCAAAATATTTGTTATCCTGTTTGCCGTTATTTAGTAAATAAAAATGTGTGTTTTAGGTATCTTTATACCGATTTTGCGGTCGTTGATTCAATTTCCTTTTACAGAACTTTAAAGTAATGGTAAAAAATTGAATCAGCGAACGCAAAATCGACATGAAAACGTGCATTTTTATTTACTAAATAACTGCAAACAGGTCGACAAATATTCTGCATTAAACATAACTTAAAACTTAAATAACCATCACTTTATTTATTTTCCTTATTTTTCAGAAATTTATAAAGGCTTTCAATATCGATTTCTGTTCCGGTGCTCCTAAAATAGATTGACCAGCTAGAAATACAAAACAAACCAAACCGAAAATTTTTTTAAAGATCTCGAAAACGAATCGATCAATTTCAAAAAACTAAATGCCAAAATGTCCTGTTTCAAAAAACCATTAAAATGAGGTATTACTCGATACCTTTTTCCATTTAAGATTTTTAAGGGGGTAACTCCCGGAGGCAGCGGGTTCAAGTGAGTTAGTCAATTTTTGCATAAAAATTTGTCGCCCTCGATAATACTTCTCACGTGTTTCAGGAAATTCTTCATAAATTTAAAGATTTCCGGAAATTTAAGGTGGGAAGTTCAAATGAGTACCCGGTACATTATACTTCTTTAGTGATAATGTAAATTAAACTTACATTAAAAAAAGAAAATAATATTTAAAATATTGCATTTATTGCAAAAAATTCATATTAAGTAAAGACATATCACTAACGAAATCATAAAATATTTTTTTAATCCTAATTATGTTGATTATATTACAATTAAAGGATGTTTGCAAATCTTTGTGACTGACTGTACAAATCTATAATCTATTTTGGTTATATTCAAGATCAGTAGCAATTAGCAATGAATAAATATCAATTCTCCTATTTTTTCAAGTTTAATATTATGTCCCTGAAGATACAAATTTGAAACAAAATATTGTTTGTTAGTTTCTTTTGAATATTGCTATATACATGTGTGAATTTGAATTTTAAAATTTGTAAAATTAAAAAAAAAAGAAATTTATTTAAGAAATCTAATTTACATTAAGTAACAAGTGCATTTCTTGAATAAAACAAATTATAACTTCAATTATTAAGAATCAATTTATTTCGTAATATTATGCGGTACAATTTGTTAACATTACAACGAATTATGAAATAAAATGTAACAAAAAAAAACAAACAATACAAGCAACAGGATTAATCACTAATCTACAATCGTATCTGCAATAAAAATACCTTAATACACTTTTATTGTTTTTATTTCGATGAAAAATATTATTTGTATTTATTTTGTTTTGCTATTTTTAAGATTCACACCAAGACCAGTACAGACGGCTTCGTGCTTTTCGATTCTATCCGGAAAAAAAGTTCTTCCGCATCTTTTACATTGTACCAGTTCGGCCAAATGATTGTCCCAAATACGATGAAAGGTACCAACAAAGTCAACACCGCCTGACGCTATAACAAAATTTAATTTGTATAAACCAGTTTTACTCAGCTTTACAGGATGGTTATAAATTATATTGGCTATGTACATCCAAAGCCATCTGGGAAGTTCAAAATTCAAAAACAAGTATTTCGAGATGCGACTATTTAAATTTAGCGCCTAGATACGTATTTTATGCGCGCGTACTTTGAATATGTGAATGTATTTGGCAGTTATTTGTTGCAACTGGGCATAGTAAAAGCATTTCTGACAATCCCCAGCTTAGGCACACGCCGAATACGTCAATGTGGTATTTCTTTACAAGTATTATAATCGAAATGTTTTTTTTTAGTATATAGGGTACACTTCCCGAGGAACCGGATCGATTGAGACATGGAAGAATGTCCATTGGAAAATTCTGAAAACTTGGCAGTATGCTAAAGCCGATATGTACTATGAAATTAAAATATTTCCAATAATCTTACACTTCCCGTTATATGGGAAGTAGTTTGTAACTTTGTTATTTTAAATGGAGCAAACTCTAAATGATTATATTAAATTCCTAGTTCAATTTTAAGCTATGTTTAATACAACGATTATCTTGTTATTTCTAACCATATTTGAAATATTTGCATTTTTTGAAATTTTTTGACAAATTAACTTATATAACTGGGAAGTAAGCTTGCAGAAACGAGTGCGCATTCAGTGTGGGGGATGGCGAAACGACGGTGTGCTTTGTTATGCAGCGACGTTATACAGCGTGTTCGCAAATTACGGTTAAACTTTGTAATGGATCATATTGCTCTCATAAAAATAGCAAAAAAAGCAACAACCTATTCATTACGTGTCTAAGTGGATATTTTTTTAAGATATTTAGGAAAATGTAAAAACTTCTTTGAATAAAGTACCAGGTTTTGTTAGAATTTGGGCGACGAATCGATCCGTATTTTTATTAATTTAAATAATAAATAAATGTATAAGTACCACCTTCCTATTATTTAAATTTCGCGGGTGAGATAGAGTTGGTACTACAGAAAATATATTCCCCTGAATGTATAAGTATATTTTTTATTGTCAACTTAAATAGTCTGCGAAATTTAAAAAATTCCAAATGCGTAGCCTTCTATGAATAACTCAACCTTGAGATATTTGGGCTTCCTCCCGAAATAGCCTGCATACCTACCCCCTTTTATTTATAAATAACGTTGAAAATGAAAAGGAAAATGAAACAAATTCTATTTTTTAACGTATTTTATTTTAATCTTGAATAGGTATATGTTAGGCCTATTAGTATGTTATTAATTATTTACAAAAATATTATTTTACATAGAAATAAATAAAATATAAGATAGGACAGATAAATTCATCTACAGCTTGATGATTTAAATATTAAAAGAGGTGATATATTCAAGCTTTTACATTTTTGGTTCTTTCCGGACATGCAATTAACATTATTTGGAATTCGTGAAATGAGCAAGAAACGATACAGTTATCAAAATGAATAAACTTGTACGGTGGAAAAATTTATCATGAACACATATCGCTCTTCAAATGACTTACTTTTTGTTTATTTAAATGAAAAAAACCGTTAAAAATATTTCGATTCTTAACATATAACATCTAGCGCCATCTATCACGAAATAAACTGAATTAATTGGTGAGTAAAATAGAAATCTATTCGCTTGAGTTTACCTGCCACCTTTGAATAAAAAATCTAATAATTTCACTCAAGCTGTAGAATATTGTTAAGAATAAATTAAATACAAAAAAAGCGTTTCTTTCGTTTTTCAATAAAGTATCACATATTTCTCTTTCGAATTCGCTCATTAACCAAGATTTTTACACACTTTAACGAGTTAAAAAGTTAGATTTTATTGCGTTCTGTAAGCAACTGCAAGCAACAATGAAGAGGGGAGCCAAATTTTAAAAAAAAGCTACTGCAAAATTTCAACTTTAAAATCCTGGAACTTCTTGAAAGCTTGCCCTTTGCAGCTCTTCTCGTGTACTTCAACTCTTTCCGGATTAAAGGTTCTTCCGCATATCCTGCACGGGACCAACTGCTCCAAATGGCTTAGCCAATTCGCTTCTATGGTTGCTTGATTATCTATCTTTCCTGCCGCTGGAAATACAATGGCATAAATGCGGTTTTAGCGGAAGATTAACGATTAGCTTTGTAATGAATAATTGTTAGGTAGTAGCAACCGATATTTGTTAAAACCATGAGGACTTTATCGCGTCAAAATCGCTTGGATAACGAGGCATGCATAGGACAATTAGAGCAAATTAATGGAATAACAAGGTAATGGAGATTGCCAGGAAGTATTCTTGAGGAATATAAAGCTGCGGTTGTATAAATTAAGCGTACAAGTATATAAGTTGCTGTTTGAAAAGCAAATATACTGATGTTTAAAATTAAGGTACCGCTTAAATTATAATTTTTTAATAAAAACTCCTGGAAGAAATTGTATGTTCCATTCATTTACACGTACATAAATAAAACGATGTTATTAAAACTCTATAAACAAAAAAGAAACGAACCAAAAGAACAAAAGTTAATAATAAGTGAACCTCCTCCTAGCTTTGATAACTGCTTGGATAGCTTACTAACAAATTTTGGATTATTTCTTAGATTCCACTCGAAAATAACGGCTTGTTCCTATTCCTTAAGATTACCCGGAATTGGTAAATGATGCATAATTTATTCTTTTAGAGTATCTCAAAAGTGCTCAATCTGAATTAAGTCTGGGCTTCGTGGTGAACAGTCCATGAATTCAATATTGACCTCGCGAAAGTAATCCAAAACTTGACTAGCAATGAGTGGTCTCGTATTATTCTGCATGAAGGTGAAATTGTTCCCTAAAAATGGTGCAAAAGACATTACATGGTCCTGAATAAAGTTCTACAGGTTACATTCGGCATTCATTGATTCTGTATAGATGTTAAAGGGAAAAACCTTCGCAAAACCATTCACCCCCAGAGAGTTTGTGCAGTCAAGGTACGAGGGTCGTTCAATAAGTCCTTAGAAAAAGATAATCAACATAATCTCTATTTAACTCCACTAACTACACCTCTCCAAACGTTTCTCCAGTTTTTTTAAGTACTCCAAAAAGTAGGATTTCGAAAGGTCCTCTGTTTGGGCGATGACCTCCTCGTTCTACGTAAACCGTTGTCTGCCGAGTCATTTTTTCAAATTTGGACATAAAAAGAAGTCACTAGGGGCCAGATCCGGTGAATACGGTGGATGTTGTACTAATTCGAACTATAATTTTGGTCATCGAAACTGCGCAAGTGTGCATCCGTGCATTGTGTCTTGAAGGAAGAAGATCTTTTTCTTTTTTAAATGAGGACGTTGTTTCTCGATTTCTTCGCTCAACCGGTCCAATAACGACGCGTAATATTTTCCAATTATTGTTTGTCCTCCTTTCAAAAAAAAACCGAGCCCATCACCTTGTCGGCTGATTTCACCATCTTCGCCTTCTTCAGAGTCCGTTCGCCGTCAAAAACTCACTGTTTTGAGTGTTCCTTTTGTCTCTGGAGTATAGTAATGCATCCATGTTTTTTCCAAAATTATGTAACGATGGAGAAACTTCTCAGGGTTGCGACGGAAAAGTGTCAAAACAGCCTCAGAGTCGATCACACGATTGCATCTGTTCTTCACTAAGAGCAAACGCTTCCCGAGATTCTTTTTACATCCAACTCTTCCTGCAAAATTGAAAACACTGTACCTTGCGATATGCTTGTGGCCTGAACTGTTTCGTCGATCGCTCAAAACTATATCGTGAATTTCGGGGTAGTCACTTTCGTCACATCCAGAACGATGTTCATCTTTCGTGCTTACTAGAAGCAAACTATTTTCGATACTACAAGCGCCATCTCTTATATTTTCTAAGTGCTTCTCGAACCACCCTCGTATCTTTCTCCAGTTCTTGACTGCACTCTTTCGCGACCATCTGGAGATTTTAAATTTATTCCAGAATTGTCCCAAAACAAACTTCACCTGTTCAATCTGCATGATTTTTGGTAAACCTGGCAAATGTAGTGAGTTCGAGATTTTCAATTTAAACTTTATTAGCTTAAATTCTATGGACACAAGAAATTAACATAATTGAATGTAATTGGAACTTAATTAATTAATTAACCAGATGTGTTTGCGTAAAGGTACAAGATTATGTTCTGTTAAACCAAAAATTTTGAGAAAATATAAAAATTATGGAAAATACATCAGAAACTTTTGGGGGCACGTTAATTTTGGACCATGAGTTTATAAAAAATTAAAGAAATTGGCGATTGGTAAGTTCCAGAGTTTATTGATTTGCATATTCAGCAAATCTTCCAGATTTCTCTTTTTTTAAGAGTATTAAATTAATTTCTTTATACTATCAGGATTAGTCCCTATTTGTAGCAATAGAGAACTTTCCTTTTTAAATAAAAATATTTCAACGCCTTACATCACGCCATATTCGCCAAAGAAATAACATAGTCAAGAGAACTCCTCAGAAAATTGTTTTTTTAATCAAACTTTGTGGATTTATAGACCAACTTAGTACAAAAGCAGTGGTTATTTTTTATGTGTTAAAGTGCCTATTTTCGGGCTGCAGAAAACACACAGCTACTACTGATTTCTACATTTGAAAGTGTAGTGTAATTTTTATTCGCTAAAATAATATAAAAATTGCGCTGAATTTGCATCCGTTACTAAGTTTTCTGCGAAATAATTCATTTCGGGAAAACAATGTTATCGTAAACACAATCGTTGCTATGTTTGTGGAGATAATGATTTTACCATCAAGGAGTGCAGGGTCAGAGTTGAAGGTAACGTACGTAAAGTTTATTTGTGGGAAAGGATTGCAGTCGCAAGTTATTAGGTCGACGACCTTGTATCGATTGGATTTTGAAAAATATGCATGTAGGAAAAACGCACTTTGGCCGGGAACGTTAAAACTGGGAAGTAATCTTCAGTTTTTATTATGTTTTAGTTGCTTCCGAATAGAGTTTTTCGGCTGGGTTTGAAATAATATAAGTTGGATAAATTCTTCCTAAATGGAGGGTCTCCAAAATGGGTCTCCAAATACGATACATTCCGGATCTGTTGTAATTAAAGATACCACGAAAAGTTCCGAGTACTTTAAATTGCCCTTGCCTTGAGTCTACTTAGTTTTGGACATAGTTTTAGAAGAACATCCGCCTCTGCTCTGGTAGATCCAGCTGGTGATGCATGGGCGTTGAAAATCTTCTGCAGTTACTGAAGGATATTTAGAAGTTTCTATTTCAAGAAGGTGTGTGTTTACCATTGAAGAAAAAGAAAAAACAAAGATCGCTGTATTCTTCATCAAAGTGTTCTTCTTATGCATTGTACAATGAATACCAACAATAAGCAAATAACTATTATCAGATTGATGCTGCTTGTGGAGACTCTGTACCATCATTGGCCACAGTGAAATTTTGGAAAGTTGAATTTATGGTCGCACCAGTTTGGTTCACGATGATCGCAACCACTACCGATAACATTAAGGTTAAAGGGAGGGTAGAAACTGTGAGCAGCTTGAAAAAGCGTGTTTGTCATATATTACCTGAAGATATATGAAAAAGCTTGGATGAAACGCTTGGTCACTCGTTCGTACGAACATTTCCAGAGACCTGTTGAAGCAGGTGATGCGAAATAAGTTTTGGCATCGATTAATAACTGCCTTCCGAAAGAGGCGAAATCTACGAATAACAGGGCCATACTGCGCATCGCTATTTGGCAAGCTGAAGGCAGAAATTGCGGAAAAACGGCCGCATTTGGAGAAAATAAGCAACCCTCTCACACTTTAATGGTCGCCTGGCGAAATTTCGTTCGGAGGAGAGATTTTCATCAAATGAGAAGCCAGATTTTTGTAACCGCCTATTTTACAGCTGGCAATTGTAATACTCACGGGTAAACTTTATATCCGGCTTCAATGGTTCCGGTCTTCTCTTATGCGGTGGCAATTTATCATTCTCAGTTCTCCATTTCTTCAGACATTGCGGCTCGTGTATATAAATGGAATTGACGGAGAACAGTCGTCCACAAAGGTAGCATGGGAACATGGGTGGTTTCTTTGGTGTGGAAGGCGTTCTTTCCGGTTCTGAGATGGAAACTTTCTCGGGAGTCGACGGGGTCTCTTTGACTGTTTGGAAAACAGAAAAAAGAAGCGTGTAGCTGTTATTGAATCCAGAAGGAGAACCTTACCGGTACAACGGTACATTGGTTCACGTTCATTGGGTGGCAAATGGTCGTTCTGGGTATGCCACTTCTTCAAGCATTGAGGTTCGTGGAATTTGATGGACTTGGTTCCGAATAATCGGCCGCAGACGTTACATGGGACTGATCTTGGTTTCGACGCTGAAGCTGGAGGGGTTTCTTCTTTTGGAATTTTTGCCTAGATAGATCAGAAAGGATTTTAATAACAATTTAAGAAGTTTAATGTCAAAAATAGTCTTTTGTTAACCGAGCCAAATTTAATTTTATGGCAAGATTGGGTTTGTTTCGCATATTTTTGAAGGGCCAAAGCCTTAATATTTCAGAATCTAATCACACCCTTCTAACGCTTCTGAACAGCACATACAATCGAATGTGCTGTTCAGAATTTTGATTTTATGTAACGATTCCTATAAAAAAATAAAATTGACTATTTTTCAGCTGAAGCTGATGTTATCCAAACTGAAAATGCTAGTCTTCTAGAAGATATCTAATTGTTACGAAAATGCTTAGAATTTGCCATATTCGTGATATTCGCACCTTATAAGAAAATGAACATAGACAATTATTGTACTTTATTAAAAAAAAATAAGTATCAATTTTATTATTATACATTAACGTACCTTATATTTATTAAAAAAAAAGATACTTATGTATATCTTACATGAACAATCTTAGATCAAAGTACCAAGTAAAGATAAAATCATTAGATTTTATTAAAGATAAATTTTATATTGGCAATAATGTTAAGTTAGCTGATTTGGAGCTTTTATACTTCGAAATCAGCATGACGAGCAACTGTAGAAAGTAAGAAATCACTTTTGGTGGATATACACATATTGACTAGCTTCGTATATCTACTTTGGAGTTTTCTTTATTTTTAATTTAAACATCTGCTAGCTTTTCCTGTTGCATCTGTGATTGTTCCCATTGCTTCTGCCGAAGTAATTTCTCCCTAAGCGCGATTTCCTTGGCCTCGTCCCTTGCGTCTTGTTTATGTTCCTTATACAACCAGCTGGAAATGATAAAAGAATCATATGAGGAGTTGCAAAGCTCTCTAAGTCCTTTCGGACAACACCAACTTACAGAAATATTATAACTGCTGGAGTCGTCAGAAGTCCCCCTAATAATAGAAAACTACCAGGAACTGTGTCTATGGTCTTCTTGTAGACGAAACTGTACATGGGTCCATAAACCAACGGCATTAGGGCCTCGGAAACGCCAAATAATGAATTAATTTTACCTAAAAAAATGTAATCTCCAATGACTAAGGTCGTCTTTCTACGAAATTTAAACATACCAAGCTCTTCTGGTGGCACCAATTTAGATGTGATGGATCTCATAGCGATGAAAGATGTACCATTTAACATTTCGACGATACCACCTAAAAATTAGGTTTTTTTTTGGATACGTTCTGTACTTATGGATACAATTACCTAAGTAAAATATCGTTGACGTCGGTGCGAAGGCGTAAACGAAGGATGAAGCTATTTTGCTCGTGCTGGATAGCACTCCTAAGATTGCATCGTCCACCTTCAGGAACTTTGAAAAGAATAACAAAGAGAACAAGGTGCCTGCAATGAATGCCAATTACCAAATTATTTTCTTATAAGGACGTTCGGCTTTTACCTAACATATGTGCGCAGAAATTAAAGGTGGAATAAATCGAGTAATTCATTTCGTTCCAGCCGAATTTATATCTCACAAATAGGTACATAACGTTCATTTCACCTAAAAGACATGAAATTAATAGTTTTCTTGGGAATTCTCTTCGTTGAAGTTGAAAAGTTAAAATTAGTGCTTTATTTTTTTTCATTAAAATCCCCCAAAATTACTCCTAAAGATAAGCAACAAACTTACCATGCATAGGTCCAATTATAACCATAACCAACACCATTATGATGCAAATCCTTTTCCGGCGGTTTCTTTTACCCTCCTTAAAAGCTACTTTAAAGGTTTCGGAAATATGCTGCGGATCGAAGAAGTCTGTGCAAAAGTTCTTTTGCTCCTTCTTCACTTGTTTCTCCTGTACACTCCCAATGTTCTCATCAATGTTGCTATTGTCGTCTTTTGCGGGGACTTCCTTAACTCTAATTAAAGCGTATAAGATACCAGACGTGTACATGGCTAACGCCAAGCTGAATACCCCGTAGAATCCTATCCTCCGATATAGGATTCCACTCATAGCCATGCCAATAGAAATGCCGGCGTTAAGAAAGATATTAGCTGCTCCGATTCTTACGGTACGCGTTTCTACACTTGAAACGCCGCTGATGTAACTAAAGACTCCCATGAACATGCAGAACCATCCGCCCGTTATCGCTGGAGGAATGGCCTCTGACATGACGTTAAATTCCATGGGAAGCTCGTAAAAGAAATAAGTGCATATGATGTATCCGGTGGTAGCCATTATTTCTCCAAATAATGGTAACATAATGCAAGGTTTCCGTCGGTTATGTCTGTCGCTCCAAGATCCCAGAAACATCAGCAGCACAGATGGTATTAGGCTTTGAATGATATTCTTGTAAGCGTTCATGGTAGCCACAGCTTTTTGTATTGCTTGCTCATCGCTAATGTTATAACCCGAAGAGTTCCTCGCCGACATGGCATCACAGATATCTTCACTGAAGCCCAGATTCACCCTGCAAGCTTTCTCTAAGCTAAGATTTTGCACCGCTAAACTGGCCATAAGACTAGGTAAAACGTAGCACATCATAATCGGTTCGACCGTAATATTGGAGAAAATCCATTTGGCTGTTTGACAGAACGTCGTGTTTTCGGCTTCTTTGGTTTTCAAAGGCTGGTCGTGAGTTTCATGAATGTTAAAGCCCAATTGCAAATTTAAATCTGCTTCTATGCTTTTTGATTTTTCCAAAGCCATTTTGGTGAGGGTCAAGATCGCTCGTGGTGAAGTTCAGACTAATCTTTTCGAGAGAAATTGAAAATCGTGTTACTTGTGCAGGTACTTGGTTTAAAGCTCAAGTAGAATAAATATGCTTAGACCCGAAAAATTAAAGACTTTGCGTTAGGATTTTTTTTTTTTTATAATTTAAGATGGTAAATGCTCCCCCATAATAGACCCCATTCGGAAGAGCTAGGGTTGATTTCTTTCAATATTTCCAGAGGCAATATGATGAACTGTTTGCGAATCATCAAAATTATTTAAACATGGACGAAAATCACCGGATAATGATTACCGTGCAGGTCGGCCTATTATGCAAGCTTAATGCATCACATTAGAGATTCTATTAAAGTGAAAAGGCGCGGAAAACTGATGCGAGGTGTCCACTAGTCAACACTTTGAAAAGTTGTTGAATGTGGAAATTGACCATCCACCTTATAGTCCAGATCTAGCTGCGTGTGACTATTTTTTGTTTCCAAATAACAAAAAAACATCAAAGGAAACAAAATTTATGGACGAACTTATAGCAGAAAAGGGAACTTCTGAGATGTTATTGAAATGATATCTGTCTGTTAGGGTAATTGCATTATATCTGCAGACATTGAAGATCTAACCATTAAAAGCGATTCCTCCCTGCAGTCCACGGGGTGTAGTTAGCTTAACGCGCCTGTCCGGAAAACGGGAGCAAAAGATTCAGATCCTACCGGATTCAATGAAAGTTTTATTTCGTTAATTAAATTTAATTTCGTTAGAGAAACCAAAGAAAACCGATTATTCAACAGGACAATAGAGTCTAATTGCGAAATTTCTGATTAGAATAAGCTCCCAAGTTATCTCGACAGATTTATTACAACTACATAATAGCAATAATAGAGACCAGACGATTATTTTTAGCAAATTGTAGTCGCTAAATAGGATTACCTACGCTTATTTCATATTTGTCAAAAAATTATTGAGGCTTACTACCGTCGCGTGTTTGTTAAGGAATAGAACGTAAGCAAATACGCGGAGTTTTACGATTCGCAATGTCAGCGACACACAATGAGTAGCGAAAACTGAAAGTCGCTTGTGTTTTATATCTTTCCTTTGTGTTCCGATTCCACGTTCCGTGTTATTGACACTTTACATTACGTCCTACATATATCACAAAACTCCTCTCATAAATCAGCTTTAATTGGATCTGGCGAGCGTAAGAAACGATTTAGTTTCGTTTAAATGAAGAAGAGGAAAACAATTATTAAACATACGATGATGATGTACAGTCTGATTTAACTATTCCTGAAAGGCTTGTAAGAATATGGTTTGAAGGAACAAGTCAATCAATTTCTTGAGGAGTTTTCAGCAGAAAGTGTTCAGAACATTTTTGTCAACTTCTTCCTAATTACTGAAACTTTTTTCAAAATGTTAACAACTGTTTTGCTAGGAAGGCCTTTATTTTCTCCTGCAGGCTTCTGCCTTCCCAACAAAGTTTTTGGATGTAAATGCTGGGAGTGGATTCAGTCGAAAACTACACTTTTTAATTAAAAGGAGCGTTTTTAAAGTTAAATACCTTGTCTAAAGCAATTCAAAACGTTCCTGCTGCCAATTGGAAAAAATGTGCTAAATTGGAGTTAACCCTTTTGAAATAATTTAATTGAAATGAAAATCGTGATAAACGTATCCATTGATGACTTCTATTATTATGTCCAAATTAAATAAAAATTAAATAAAAGGAATATAAAATGTTGGCGTTTAGATATAAAAGTTACGAAACGTAGAACACCTACTTAGTAGATCAAAGATAAGATTTTACAACTTGCCCAAATAGATCGAAAAAACTCCTTCGAAAATGCTTTGTCAGATTGTAAAATCTATCTGTGTCAATTGGGCATGTAAATACAACAATTAAACCTTACACTGCATTCTTGAAACGTGACGCAGTATGATATGAATGTAGGATAAATGTATATTGTTATAATATTATATTTAGAGAGATCTTTTGAGGAAAAAAGAACGTAACATCCTCGAAAACAACTAATGAAAGCGAACAACCCTCCAGAAAGTCCCTAAGTTGTTTCTTAAAATTGTATTTTTACCACCGAGTAAGTAAATTGATCATCTTTGCCCTGATTGCAGAGACGTAAATGTGATTTACGTTAGGTGACCTTGGTAGCGGGATGTAATTGAATTTTACGTCTTTAGGGACGTCATCGTCATAGGGACAACATCGGGGTCGTAAGAGCAGCTTTGCGGTCTCTCAAACAATATATCTTGCTTAGCACATTAGGTAATTTGTTGAAATAAGCATTGGCAGCACAAGTGGATTATCTTCCAATCAAGGTTCTCAAAGACTTCAAGCTCAACTTTTCTTTTCAAATTTTTTGATCGCGTACCAAGCTTTGACTAATAATGTTAATATGATTATCTCATCTAGTTGTATAAGTTGGTAATCGAGTTGCTCTTCAATCAAAAAAACCATGCTTTTATTCCCGCGATAGCAATAACAAAATTGTTCAAGACCATTACTTAATTTTGCCCCATTTCCAGTAAATGAGGTGTTACTAGCAAATATAAAAATTTTCCCCCAAGTTGGATCAACATAGCTGACTTCTGGTGTTCCAATAACACATGGATTTTATTGGATGTGACTGTGCTTGCCGAGAAAGCTTTATGAAACAAAAGCTGGTATTGGGTTGGATTTGAAACCCCGAAAGAACTATGATATTGGATCAAATTCGATCTATCAATTTCATCCAGAATTAAAAGTAAGAAATTGCATAAAAAAAAGCTGATTTCTTGCGTTGGCGTTGGTAAGATTTGATAATAATTTCTTGAGATACTGAGGAATTCTTCATGAATACCAGAAATACTAACGAACTAAACCATTTAAAAGATTATAGAATGAAAACAAAGAAGGAGAATAGGTCTTCATATTTTTTTTTTTAACGAAAGTATTAAATAAGTAGTATAAACTTACCTGTAAAGCTCACACTCAAGTCACTAATTATTTCACACAACTAAAACGAATTATTTCAGAGTACATCCTCGGGTAATGACAACTCCGACTTCAATAAATTGTAGCAACTGCTGCATCACTCTCATCAACACTATTATTTAGACCTTCTCAAGAAACAAATAAAGTGTTATCTTTGACAAATACAATTGATGATATTTTACATATTTATTTATACACGTACGTGTGAACATTTCTGCCCGCTACATATATTTCATTACTGCATAATTTAATTTTTTTTTATTCAAGTGGAATTGTAGCTAATTGCTGTAATTTTATATAAAATCATAGCAGAGGCCTGCAGGTGGAAACTATTTTTTTTTTGTTTTTCCTTGCTTTCATTTGAGGTACCAAACGATGGGTTATTTCATTTAAAATTTGGGGGCGGGGGGCTATTCTTTAGGGGGCAGGTGTAAACGTCATAAGTGTGATTACTCGTTAGAATAAAATCAGATGTGTTCTAGGAGCTTCTTTTTTCTTTGTAGAAATGTCTTTCGGGTGATGTCGTGTAGTTGATTTTAACTTGACGTTTCGCTGACTATCCTGTCAGCTTCTTCAGAAGATTTCTAAAGACTGCTGTTGTTGTCTTTTGCTGCTCGTTATATATCCCATTTCTGTTCCGCTTTGCTGATCCATAACCGTTCTGCCCTGCTGATCCATAACCGTTCCGTTCCGCTGAGTCGCGTCGTTCGCTGCATGTTGTTGGTGTTCTTCATTATTTCTATGGATTCGCGTATTATCCTCGGGTAGTAGTGGCTGGTCCTGGCTAATACCTTGACGTCGCTGTAGCTTATGCGGTGGTCTCCTTGTTGGTGCAGGTCTTCTGCTACTGCAGATTTTTCAGTATGCCTAAGGCGTGCGTCTCTCTCGTGCTCTTTTACTCTGCACTGAATACTCCGTCCTGTTTGACCGATGTAGCTTTTTCCACATTGGCATTTCAGTTCGTATATGCCTTTTGCTCTTAGTTTTGGTAACACGTCCTTATTTGGAGGGAGTAGCTGGTCGATTTTGGTCACCGTGTTGAAACGTGTGGCGATGTTTTTCTCCCCTAGGGTCTTTTTTAGCCTGTCGGTGACTCCGGCTATGTATGGAAGGTACGCGTATCCTGCTGGTTGTTGTTGGTCTTCGTCTTTTCTCTGCTCTCGTGGCTTCCTTATATCTCTTGTACTGTAGCCGTTTTTCTGCAGGGCGTTTTTGACGTGTTGTATTTCGTTATTCCTGTGATGTTTGTCGCTGATTTTTTCCGCTCTTCTTAATAAAGTGTTGATGAGGGATCTTTTCTGTTGAGGATGGTGATGAGATGTTGCATGCAGGTATCGGTCTGTGTGGGTCTTCTTGCGGTATACACTGTGGCCTAGTTTGCTGCTGTCATTGCGCTCCACTAGGACATCTAGGAATGGTAAGGTGCCGTCTTCTTCGATTTCCATGGTGAAGTTAATGTTTGCGTGTTGTCTGTTGATGTGTTGCAGAAATTCCTCTAGAGTTTTTGGTCCGTGTGGCCATATGACAAAAGTGTCATCTACATATCTGTACCAGCATTTAGGTTTCAACCTGCTGGATTCGATGGCTTCTTGTTCGAACGCTTCCATAAAGATATTGGCGATTACAGGTGACAAAGGAGATCCCATTGCAGCGCCACTCGCTTGTTCGTAGAATTCTCCGTTCCACAGGAAGTAGGTCGAAGTAAGGCAGAGTCTCGCCAAATTAATCAGATCCGGTTGTAGTCCTTTTGGTATTAGTTGTTGCCTGATGATCTCTAGTGTTTCTTCCACTGGTACATTGGTGAAGAGTGATTCGACGTCGAAAGATACCAATAAATCTTCTTTTGTTATTTCGTATTGTTGTAGTATCTCGATGAAATGTTCGGAGTTCTTCACAAAGCTTTCGGTGTTCCCGGAGTATTGTGCTAGTTGTTTTGCGACATATTTGGCTAATTCGTAGGTAGGTGAGCCACATGTACTGACGATCGGTCTGAGAGGGTTGCCAGGTTTGTGTATCTTTGGTAGTCCGTACAGTCTTGGTGGTCGGCTTTCTGATGGTAATAGCCTTCTTTGTTCTTCCTTTGGAATTGATGATTCCTTAATAGCGTTTCTGGTTTGTTTTTCTACCTTCGTGGTTGGGTCCCTGTTTAGTTTCTTGTAGTGATCCGGGTCCAGCAGCATTTGTAACTTCATGTTGTAATCTGTGCGATCCATCACTACTGTTGCGTTGCCTTCATCAGCTCGTACGACGATTAGATTCTCATTGCGGCGTATATCCTCAAGTGCTATCTTCTCGTCCTTGGAGATATTCCTTGCTGGTGGTTTAGCTTTCTCGAGGATGCGGCAGGTTTTATGTCGTATTTCTTCTGCTTCTTCGACTGGCAGTCTTCGGAGTCTTCTTTTTTCTTCATAAAAATGTTCTTAAGAAATTAAGAGTACCACACCCTAATGCATTCAATACTTCGTGTTTAAGGATTTCGTTTTATTAAAGCAACAAAATAGTTTTTACAGTAACCCACAACAATTAACTACGTTTATCAAATTGAACCTGTTTATCAATACAATAAATACCCTTTTATCGACTTACTTCGTGAGAAACCAAATAATCTTTATGGCTTTTTCATAAATGTATTCTTTATATTAATAAATTCGTTTATTGATAAGAAAAAATTGTTACATTAATGCACTTTTGTATTTACGTACGTAAACGAAATTAAAAAAGCAAGATACGTCGTGTTAATATGGCAGTTTGCTGTCGAATATGTAACACTTAATTTCTCGAGAGCAAAATTTTTTTTAGCAAAAGCAAAAATTTATCTGCATCTATTTTGTGGCACATAACATTTACGCGCTGGTGTATACGCCGATTGTAATCCCATCAGTAAAATTGTCAAACAACAATATTTGGGTGTTTGTCGAAATTATCTCGAATTTAGTTTCGTGCAAGGACTCAAGGTTTTTTCGCATAAAATCCAAAATCAAACCGTTTCGGTAAAAACATTTGGGCGTTCCGAGATGATGTTGAAAATCATCCTGGAAATACCAGATCATAAAATTTCTTACCATAACTACAGCCGGCTGTTCCTTGGGTTCCTTGGGCTTGCAACTTCTTTGGTGTACCGTTAATCTATCCGGGTAGAATGTCCTTCCGCAGTTTTGGCATGGTACCAGATTAGCCTGTAAAGATGATTAAAGCCATGTTTATTACTTTTAGATCTCAAAGTCAAACGTTGAAGCTACACTGACAACAGCCTTGACAATGAAATGTCGGAAAGCTGTGGAAATAGAAATATTTAATTTCCCGGAGTTTATCATTTATTTACGGTGTAGGACATTGACACCGCCCCTAAATGGATGCTTTTCATCAATAATTGTGTAATTTAGGAATTAATACCGTTAGTAGTTAATAAGAAATATATACAGGGTGACGCATTATTGAAGACAGAAGGCTTAAAGTTGTTAAATCTTGTGCTTGTTGTACGACATTCTTAAGGCTACTTTCTAACCGTAATCAACTTTCTTATTTTTCATTACCGCCATATTGGATTACTGGATCGATACTGCCACAAAGTCTTTTTTTCCAATCATGCGTAACATGTTGGCAAAGGTTTTCGATTTAATTGACGATGAAGGCATTTTGGGAAATTGTCCCATGTAGGGACCAGTTATGTACGAAGAAACACGGGGAAAGATATTTAAACCATGTTTTGTGCGCGTGCGTATTCAGCTTTTTAAATAACCATATTTCACTAGATCAACTAGTCAGGTAAATCGAAATCAATAGAGGCAAGATAGGGTAAGGAGACCACAACATCGCTTTGGATCAAACGTTTGGATAGACATTTTGGGAAATTGTCTCATATAGGACCATTTATGTATGGAGAAACATCAAATGGGGAAAGATACTCACGCCACCTTCTTCCATCACACGTATCTGATAACATTCCATTAAATCAGCTACAGCATTTATGGTGGCAGAAAGACGACGTACCGGCTCACAATGCGGCACAACTATGAGCAATTACTTAAATCAGGAGTTACCAAATCGTTGGATTGGAAGTAGTAGAGTTGTTGCATGGCTGGATTATTTTGTGAAAATTGCGTTTGTAAGAAAAGGAAGCAAACAGCTTAAATTGAAGGAATATCATGAAGAGGCCATGGAATTTACCCGAGGACGAAAACCAAGTAAGCAATCTACGATTTACGTAGAAAATATGACTTCGAACGGGGGCAACCTGAAAAGTGTTTAGCCTAAAACAGAAACAATTATTTCTTTTGCCAGATTCATGTTTATTTCTCAACACGGTCTCCTTGTAAGTCTATACATTTTTCTCAGCGATGCTCCCATCTCTTTAATGTAGTTGGAATAGTAGTAGGAATTTCATTTTGCAAAATGGGTATTTATGAATGCAATGGCCTCTTTATTCGAGGAAAATCTCTATCCTTCGAGCGAAACTTTGAGCCTAGATCTAATGAATAGGATGGGTGGTCCATCAATTTTACTTCCAATACGGAAATTTTCGATCATTGAAGTGTGCGACGTGTCTTGTTTTGGAACATTTTTTTAAGCTAATGTTCCACGAAACCTCGAGGTAGACTCCAACATGGCTCTGTGATTCTTAAAAGAACCACAAAGGCAGTCTAAAATGTTGAAGAAAGCGTGCCCAATTGTGAATTTAATAATAATAATAATAGTTAATTTATTACGTAACAGGTAACTCGATAACAGGGCAAGATTACAAAACATGTCTACATATTACAAAGTATCATTATTTCGATTCACTGTTCAATATATCACTGTTATGGCTCATACATCTGTTCACATGTCGAATATGTACAGTGTCGTTCAGAAAAGTTCGGTCGGTTGGTAAAAAACATGAAAAAGTTACAGAAACAAACGAAACTAAAAACAAAATGCAATTTTATTGTATGTACAGGTAAAAAATACAGAAATAAATAAATAAAAAGTTATTCTAGCCTAATATAACATACTGAACATTATATTTCTTTTTCATCGAAAAAACCTCCTTTGCTGTTAATCACCGCTCGAACTATTCTAGGCATTCTTTCGATAAGTTTTGTTAAAACGGATTGTGGAATATTAATCCGTTCATGTTGCAGAATATTTCGTAAATGTTCTTGTGAAGTTGGGCATATTTTTCGGATCCTCCTGTCCAGTTCATCCCACAACAACTCTGTAGGGTTCAAATCTGGGCTTCGTGGGGGCCATGTCATTACTTTCAGGGTGTGCTGTTCTTCTTGCTCCTTTAGATAGTTCTTACACACTAACGCAGTGTGTTTTGGGTCGTTGTCATGCATGAATGTAAAGTTACGGCCTATTATACGCAATCTTGATGGCACTGCGTGATTCTGGAGTATTGCAAAATAATTTTCTTTCCTCCTTACACCCTGCACTCTGCATAAATCTCCCGTCCCAGCAAAGGAGAAACATCCCCGCACTAACACAGAACTACGCCCGTGCTTCACTGTAGGCACAATGCAGTTCGGGATCACTTTTCGGTTTTAGATCTTCGGACATAAACTCGTCGATTTTGCCCAAAAACCTCAAACTTTGACTCGTCACTCCAAAGTACGTGTTTCCAATCATCTAACGACCAATCTAGATGAGAACGGGCCCACTGTAGCCGTTTTGCTCTGTTGCCCCGGCGTAATAAGGGTTTTCGAATGGCAATGCGTCCATGAAGGTCCGCTTGTTGAAGTCGACGATTTACCGTACTCGCCGAAACTTGTTCTTAACGGCCGCGATTGACTTCGGCTGCTATTTGTGGCGCTGTTAATTTCCTATTGCGTTTGCTTAATAATACAATTCTCAAATCTTCAGCTTTTGTTGTTTTCCTAGGTACTCCAGGACGAACATGATTTTCTATAGTTCCAGTTGTCCGATATCGCTTTATGATGTCATTTACTGTTGAACTTCTCATATTTATTTTTTCTGCAATTTGTCGCCCCGAATATCCTTCTTCGAACAGCGTAATAATGCGTGAACGTTTTTCTACACTGGTAGGCTTGCCACGTGCCATTTTGAAGTAAATTTTCTTAAAACTTTCGCGCAAAAACGACAGATGCACACCAACACACAAATTTATATGTTTACGCCTGTGATAAATAAACAAGAATGATGCTGCGGTATATTTCCTAAATGTATTGTTCGTTAATAATCCTCAAACGACCCGTTTCAAAAGATCGGTAATTCCGAGAAATTCTCGGAATGATAATAAAAGGGACTTTATTGTGGTTGTCGCAATATTTCTACTTTACATAATAATTTATGGCTTTAATCCCTTAGAAAAGAGTGTATGCTTAATATTTTTCTAATTTTATGTATTAATAATTGTATACAGTGTGATATAATAGATTTTTATTGTATGACCGAACTTCACTGAATGGCAATGTATGTGATATGTCTTGGACGACCCGAGATATGAAGTTTTTTGTGTAAGGATCTATCCCTTGGACCCTCCGCAAGGCAACTGTATTTTAGCGGTAGGACGACATAGGAGGACATATAAATGCGAATTTTATGTATCGTATCTGTATTTGGTAACATTTGCATTTCGGTCGATATGATTTTTTTGCTATTTCTCCAATTTGCTACTGTACTACGGCCGTCACTGGCTGCTACCTGCGGCAGCTCATTTCACGCAGGTGCTTCCTTAGCAGCATTTTATCAGAATATAGAATTCAATTTAAACGAAAACACTCAAAAGGGTGTTATTGAACATCTCAAATAACAGAACACATCAGAAAATGCCTAGAAACAATAACCAAAAAATAATGCTAAGATAGCTTCCAGCTTAATAGCTTAATACCATGAGGAAACTAAGCTATCTTAGCATTATTTTTTGGTTATCTTAAATAACGTCAATTAGGGTCTAAGGAATATTTTACTCCTTTTCAAGGAGATACACATGTCTGTGCATAGGAATCAGATTGTAAGAAGACGCTCAACCTCCCAAACCGCAAACATAACTTTCGCTTATCATTTCATCATTTCCACCAACACCTTATGCCAAATTCCTCGAACTTCAACGCGTAGCAACGCGCATACCTATATACAAAGCTAGCACCCAATATTCTCCGCTTGATTGCCATTGCGGTTGCCCACAAGTCGAAAGCTAGCTGCAAGTAACGCATTTCAATGCAGCGCCGCTCTCCTATAACGCTTACTTACCATATACTTACAGCTTGACGTTTATTGTATCGATCTTCAGCCTAATTAACGGGATATTTTCAACCGGCTTGCATGCGATGTCCTTTGTTCATACCGTGGAACTAATTGCTTAGTCCGTCTACTAATGTCATTGCATGGAATGGAATTAATGTGCTGTTAATAGCCGGCGTGAAATGCTGTTTATTTTCGTGTTGAGAGTCGATGTTGAATATCGGAATATTTGCTGAAGTCGATTTGCATTGAATTGAATACGTTATGCAAATCTTTGCATGGCGGTATTTTTAGAGCGTTCGGGGACGTCTTGAACTTGAACTATAAAACCCATCAACGATACAATATAATCATTTTTGGCCAATGTCTATTTTGTTTTTGATATTGAAAGGCTTTTGGAATAAGAGACAAGACTGGCAAGACTGCTTGTAATAGTATTGGCAAGGGTCCCCTTGCCACTAATGACAATGTAGTACATTGACTGAAGATAGGGAAAATTTCGTTAAGTATTTGATTGGTCGCAAGCATCAAGTAGAACTTTAGTTCATCCAAGCAGATGTTCGATGGCACTGTTAAAGAGACTTTTGAACGCAGTGAATGTATCGAAACCCGCTTTATCGATAACTTTCGCTTCGTGGTGGTTTTTGTAATTTGATTTATAACTTTTTGAACAATTTATGAAAGCTGTAGTACAGGTAAGGCAATATTCTTAAGCCTGAACATATAAAATTTAATAACAGTTATTTTCTCGGTGTTTTACTTTTTCTTGGCGTCGAGGTTATTTGATTTCAATCATAACTTAAGCAGCACTTGACAATAAATTAACTTAAGTTGTTCAATCAATTGGTGGTGGGTCATTGTCTCAAAATTTTGTCTCTTCAAGGAACTTCAGGAACAAGTAAATGGAATTTTTATCCAATTTATAGATCAGATTTTTTTTATTTCTTAGACTGACGTAGATACCGCGATATAAGTGCTCCGAATGTTCATGCAATCGACTTTGATCTACTTAGAAATTACGAGAATAAAAATTAAAACTTTTCCAATTCTTCGCGCCGTGATTTGTTATTCCTGTTGATTATTCCTTTGACAACTTTTTCGCGTGGTGAGGGTTCACCAGCCCTTCCTTTAGAACTTCTACGACAACAATCTCACATGTAATGGCTTGAAGTCGCACACTACCCTCCAACAAACAACTTTAATTGGCGGAAGTCGACAAGAGAAAATTAGTTTCCTGTAATGTTCTGATATTTCTTTCTGATATTGGATTGTTGTTATTGCGTCGCCTATAATTTTGTGAATGTCTTTAAAAGGTCCTTGCCAACCTCATCTATTACCAAAATTAAGAAAATTGGGAAATATCAAATTAAACTAATAATTTCTTCGTGGCCATGTCCAAGTATAGTTGAAATCGTGTACTGCGCGGTTTATTACAGCCGTGAGTGAAATGAAAGAAAGTAGGCGTGCTTCTCAGAAAACAAAGCTCAATGAAAGTATGATGTTTAGAAATAATATTTAAAGTACTGTGAGAGGATAAATCAATCAAGTTTTCTCTAAAGTTAAAGTACTTATACACTACCCGACAAAACATAGACGCGGTGTCGTTTCTATTTACGAAACAAAGTTTATAGACATTATATACAATGTAAATGAGGGTTATTAATACTTGTTATGTAAATAGTCCATTTATAGATATTTCTGGGTATTTATTGCTTTATCAGGGGTAATTGAGATTTCCCCAGATCAAAATAGGAATTTTAAATGCGACAAAAATTTAGACCCTGCGCATTTATTACATTAATATAAGCGAAAATGTTTTAATTTGATCCTTCCCTTTATACGCAGCGGTTGTGCTGGTAAAGTGTACACATTTCACCACGAGAAATTATATTTTATAAAGTGTTTGCAATATGGGTAGAAAAAAACAGTGATCCTTGATAGAAAGGGGTAAAGTCCTAGTCTGGCACCAGGATGGTGTTAGTAAAAAGGAAATTGCTCGTCGGTTACGAAGAAGCGATCATTCCGTTAGAAATCTCTTAAAAGATCCGGAAAATTACGGCAAACCAAAAGGCCAGGGGCGACCGAAAGCTGTAAGTGAGCGGGATGAACGCATGACATTGCGGTGTGCATCCAATTTTTCTGCGTCGGCGAGAGTTATTGCAGAACAGGCGGGGGTACAAACGCACGTGCGTAATGTTCAAAGGATTTTAAAGGCGTCACCGGTAATATCACGGAAGAAAATGTTGAGAAAACCGCCACTTTCGGCGAAACACAAAGAGGCGAGGTTGAGATTTGCTGAAGAACACGTATCCTGGAAGAAACAAAGGGAAAAAGTTATATTTTCCGATGAGAAACGTTTTAATTTGGATGGACCGGATGGGTACTCGCATTATTATCGTGATCTGAGAAAGGAACCAAAAGTGAAAATGACCAGACAATTAGGGGGTGGATCTGTGATGATATGGGCAGCGATTGGATTCCGCGATAAAAGTGGGATAGTGTTTGGCACAAACAAAATGACATCCGTGACGTATAAAGGCTTAGTGCGTGACAATCTTCTGTTTTGGAACCCAATGGGCCGGGCGCAATTTTGTTTTTCAGCAAGATAACGCGCCAATTCATAAAGCAAAAACCATTACTGAATGGTTTAAAGAGAAGAAGATTAAAACTTTACAGTGGCCGGCACGGTCACCAGACTTAAACATTATTGAAAAGATGCGGGGTGAATTGGCACGTCGCGTTTATGGCGGAGGCCGTCAATATTTCACGGTACAAGAACTGAAAACTGCAATAGTGACTGAATGGCAGAATATCCCTCAAAATTATGTGTTAAATTTATATAAATCTATTAATAACAGACTATCGGAAGTGATTAAGAACAATGGAGGATCTACGCATTACTGATCACTCATTTGTTGATTTTTGTTTTACATTTGCAACAGAGCGTCTAAATTTTTGTCGCAGAAATTGTTTAAACATTGGAGTGATAATTTAGGATTTAGTTCATATATTACTGGAGGGGATATTTTTAAGTTTATTTTACTTTTACGAATAAAAACTTAATTAGATATCTTGCTAGTTTCGCAAAGAAATGTTGTAACCCTTAAAACCCGTAAAACATCTTACCGCGTCTAAGTTTTTGTCGGGGAGTGTATATCACTTACCTGAGAAGATTCCCAGGCATAGATATTCCATTCATCTTTGGTTAAAGCACGATCTGGCTTGATAGGTCGCTTCCTCCGCAGATGTGGTGGCAAACTCGCATTTTCCCGATCCCATTTCTGAAAGGTATTTCCTTTAAAACCTTTAATTTGCGTCCTTGATGTACATACACATATTTATATGCGTATGTACATAATTTACAAAAGAAATCAATATATGTAAATCGTTATATGTAAATTTGTAACAATAAAAGATGCTTTTGAAATAAACCATGTTCTACTTTGTTGAACAGTTTCTTATTAAGTTAGAAAATTTGAGGCAAATCGTAGTCACTTGCTCTTCTTGACGCGTGTACATCAAAAGAAATAAATTCAATAACATCCTAACAACTTTTAGTGAGTAAAAACACGTCGGTTTAAAACGTTCCTTTCACGTTGTTTAATCGTGGTATCGCCTCCGATTCGAGCGAAAATGGTAACAAGTCTATTATTTTAAATAGAACACCCTATATATAAACTCATCCATATCTACTCCTACAAAAATTAAATAAAACAAAAAGTAAACTGATATACTTCTTTCTTAAAGCAAATGCTTAAATTGCGGCCCATTTATTTTATAAAATTTTCGAAGCCGACAAATTACTGTTTCTTGGATATGCCCTATCATTGCTTGCTGAAGAAGCTCAGACTTCAAATTTTAAACAACCCCCCAAGAAAGAGTTTAACGGGGCTATATCAGGTGGCTACTTGATAATTCCCCTCGTTTTGATCCATCTGTTAGGGAAAATAATCTAAAAACCTTAGAGCATTGATTGCATAGTGTGGAAGTTCAAAATTCAGGTTATCTGGTAGGTCAGCTTCCTCTTGATTGGGAAAGGCGACACCTAAAGCGAGAATCAATTCGAATTGAAGAATCTCCAAGTAACGTTTCCCGGTCAACATTCCTTTCTGGTACAGGTTTTCTATAGCTTCTCTCTTTACATTGTTATTAAAGATCTGTCTCAAGATTTGCGACCTTATCGTGATTATGGCAACATTCTGAACGTAAAACATCACAACGGTTCTCAGAGATCGTGCACACTTTTGCGGAACACCTTGTTTTTTTGTTTTGTTTGCGAACAGTTCTATCTTGTAGAACATTTGCCTTACAAAAGTTATAATTGTTCACAATCAATAATGTCTTGCCTTATTCGTTAAGCATACTTCCCGCAACCTCCATTTCGTAATATCGATGTGTATATTATGAATATTTGAGAGAAACTACAAAAATTCTCTTTGGTTTAGGAACTTGTATACAAAATATTTATGATGTACTCATCTTAATAAGTAAATTACCTCTAGTTATCTGTAATCTGTTTCTCGCACTACTTTGGCCCAACGTATATGTCGGATTACAAACCGAAAAGTTTATAGCGTTCACTGATAATAAAATGTACGGAATACGGTGCCTTCTTTATGTACCTAACTAAAACAAAAATCTTCGTGTAGAATGGCTCCAACCGTTCGGACGCTACGCTAAATTGTATGCGGAACATATACGGCCATATGGTCATCGATTAGCGACGTAAGATCGGCGGAATTCCGAACTTTGTGTTTTGGCCTCGAAAAAATCATTTTGGGTGTAAATTTTTACGGCCTGTCGAGATCTCGGCGGCCGGACGAGCTACGAT
>LR737407.1:588385-604067 GCA_902655005.2 Marronus borbonicus
CTCAACTCCCTGGCTCCAACCGTTCGGACGCTACGGCGTCTCAAAGTGAAAAAAAATGAAAATTCCTTTTTTCAACTATGACGCCCGAGAGATCTCCTAAGCTGTTAGAGGCAGTCGGTGCCTTCTTTATATATCTAACTAGGCGAAACTAAAACAAAAATCTTCCTGCAGAATAAAGATCTTCTAGCATCTTCATACAGAATGGTCCATAATTATGATTCAGCAACAGTTTGATTAAATACTCCACTAACATTAATTAAATTACCTTTAACCTTCCATAAATACATTGAAGATTCGCTAAGTATTAAAATTACTAGCTTTTACTGCTTCGATTGTTTAATTTAATCCATTTCCTATTTCCACCTACGTATAAGCAAAATATTGATCAAACCATAAAGTATCATAGGATACATATTTGCCGTATAGTGGATTGATTTTATCAATTATCACACACAAAGGATATTGGTAATAAATTTATGTACTCGCATTAAACGCAATCAATAAAGCCGAAATAAACTTATATATAAAGCATATAGAAACGATCACAATAAAAGTAAACAATGGCTAGCAAAGCAATATACGTTTGTGGTAAAATTCGAGGCAAGGTCATGTATGAAGCATATTTATTCTCAATTATGGCGTATCTAATTTTTCAAAGTGGCTAGTTTTAATTGGATATGGTTACATGCATATACAGCGCTATTCATAAATATAAATTTGTAACGTATGTATCTCTGAAAATGCTCCTAAGTCATATTATTATCATTATTGCCTATTGATTAAGCAGAGATGTGCGCGGATTTTCTTTGTTCTAGTTCTCTCTAGTTCTAGCCTAAATAGCTATCTGGTAACATCGGGATGTTAATAGCGCGAAATAGCGAAAAAAAGAAAATGGTGCAAAATTATACAGAGTGTTCAAAACCTAAACTTGATATAAGTTTACTCGTGTCACGTAAAATGCAATAAGATCGAGAGCAATAACAAAACAAAGAAGGGTTATTAAATACCAAATTTATTAGGAAATACGACACAATTATAAACAATGATAAGAATCTAGCGATAAACAATAAATATTATTATTATTATATATATAAAGTTGGAAAAACCGAGATTGTTTTAGTTTTGTTGATGCATTGGATGGAGGAAAAATACTTATCTCTCAGTATTGTCTCGGTATTATTCTGGGGATATCGAAATAAAATTTGGTAGATACCCTCTTTTATCTAGAGTCGAAAATTATTTTGGAGTTTCCATCGAAATTGTGCACGTGTGCACCCGTGCATTGTCTCGATGGAAGAGGATCCTTTTCTTTTTTAAATGAGGACGTTTTTTTCTCGTTTCCTTCGTTCAACCGGACCATTGGCGACGCATAATAGTTTCCAGTTATTCTTTGTCTTTTTTCCAAGTAATCCGTGTAAATGATTCCTCGTGCATCCCAAAAACCCGAGGCCGGCCGACTTCATCGTCTTCGTCTTCTTCAGAGCCCGTTCGCCTTCAAAAACTCACAGTTTTGACTGTCCCTTTAAAGTCCCTGTAAAGCGTCAAAATAGCCTCAAAGTTGGCCTTACGATTGCGTTTATTCTCCACTGAGAGCAAACGCGGCACCCATCTTGCCGAGATTTTTTTCACACCTAATTTTTCGTACAAAATTGAAAACACTGTACCTTGCGATATACCTGTGGTCTCAATTATTTCGCGCACTTTGATTCGTCGATCATTTAAACCCATATCGTGGATTTCGTCAATCATTTCGGGGTTACTCACTTACACTGGACGTCCAGAATATGATGTTCAAGTGTTTAATCACCGCTAGAAACCCATTTTTTCCATTTTTCTACATAAACAAAAATTCTTTGCTTAAATCGACAATAACAATGAATCCATGTGATGGGTGTAACTGAGACTTGGACAGCTGTCTAGTGACTAATGATCCTTACTAGAAACAAACCATTTTCGATACCACGAGCGCCATTTGTTAGATTTTCTAAGGACTTCTTGAACCACCTTCGCGGATGCTAGAACGCACTGCTTTTGGGCGCTCATAAAAATAATTCCAGAAAACTTTTTATTCCTACTATAGACGTGACCAATATTTGGTAGCTGTGAGCATATTCTTAGGAAAGATCTCTAAAATTATCCAAACAAAATTCGCAAATTATGCAAGAACTCAAGCTAATTGATCACGTAGCGCTGCAATTGGTTTGAAAATCCTTGATCAATCCTTCTTCTTAGTCGAGGCTTCATCCCACATTAATGGTTTTATTAACAAACAAACCAAGCGTTTATGGTCCAGTAGGACCGTGATACGGAGACCATGGCATTCTGAAAAGGTTGGTCTCCTCCACGGAGGAGAATTAAACGGTGGACGTAGCGAGACATCGTGGTAATTTATTACAATCCTTTTTAAATTAATTGCGCGTTGGAGAATAAGGTTTGAGTACTTTCTATAAAACAATGCTACGACTCAATTTAATTTTAGAGTATTTTGATAAGCGCGTGGTAGATTTTCCTCCAAAATTTCAGAATTAAGTTGTCAACGAACTTTCAACTGATTTATTAGTCAGAAACTTATGGACAACGGTGTATATTCGCAAGTGCTCATTAGAGCATTATATTCCGTAATGAATATTAAATTAATGAATCACATAGTTCACCTTGACGCTTGAAAAAAAAGGAAATAAGAAAATTATACGTATTACAGAATATATACAAGCGGCTTCTATTTATAGAAATAATAACTTCAATACTGTGTGGAATAACATTAAAAAAAACGGCGATTTTTGTATTATTCGTCTTTCATCTGTGGCATTTGTTTATTGCAATCCCAGAATTTTGTTTTACGTTGTATATAAAAAAAATAAAAGGAAAATCAACAGATGATCTGCACTTAAATTACATTTCTAACGAATATAGCAATGATATCATCGTTCATAGTCACCTACCTCCAAACACTTAGGCTCGTGTAACGGCAAGGACATTGTACCAAACTCCCGTCCGCAAATATAACACGTCAGTGTCCTAGGACCTTTCGCCGAAGCCACTTTCCTGCCAGCAACGCCATTCCGGACACTTTCAGGATCTTTTCTTCGAGCTTCAGGTGTTTTCGCAATTGCGTCCGGGGCTTTCTTTACAGGAGCTGTCGCAATCTTCCTTTTCTCCGCCAATTTCGATTTATATTTAATGGCTACCGGCTTTTGGACGGTACTCTTGATCACGGACACTTTCTCGTTCATTTTCTTCGGAGCCAGCGGCGGTGTTTCGGGGTGGCTATGAAATCTTTCGGGTTGGTCTATCCTACCGCACGTTTTACACGGCTGCGGTAGTTTAGTAGGGGCCGTATCCGATGTTTTATCGATAACTGATACGCGAACTGTGCGATTCTTGTTTGGGATGCGATAAGTTTTGAAACCGTTGCTTGTGGAATTCAAGCGACTGGTATGATTGTTGTTATTAGCATCGTTCTCGCTGATTTTCGTGTGTTTGATCGGGGATATCGTTGGGATTCTCTTGGGGGATTTGGTCTTGCTCATTTTTGATGAATTCATCGAACTTAAACTGCCTATTTGGAAAAAAAGAGGAGTTACATGGATTTGTTGATGAAAAACATTTTGAGGCGGATTTTTTGTAGCGTTATCTTTTTCTATGTGAAGATTTTTGATGCTTGTATTTAATCTGGAGAAACCAAAGCGTTTGTTTTCAGGAACTCTTTGTAAGAAACCGGACGAATTTTGAGATTTTTTAAAATTTGATTTGGGTTTGTGCTCGCTTGGTTTCTGAGATATTTCAGAAAATGGGGGAATGTTTTGGGAAATTCGCGGCACGTATTAGAAGCCAAGATGGCGAAAACGAGTCTATACCGCAACACTTCCATTGTAGTAATTTTTTAAAAGAAAATTCAGGTATTTTGGAAATTTTTCGCGTAATACACTTAAAAACCTTCTTGGCAATCCGAAAGATAAACCGAAAATGGAAGAAAGGTCGGGAATTTACTTTGGCAAAGCCTATATTGGTCAAACAAATAGAGCGATAGGCACCAGATTTAAGGAACATATCAGGTGTTATCGATTCGGTAGATTCGATTCATCGAGTTTAGCCCAACACGAAACCGGGCAAAATATTAAATTAGAAAACTTCAAATTGATCAAGAATGTAACTTCGCTGCGGGAACTAGATGCTTACGAAGTTGTTTACATAAAAAGCAATAAAAATCTGACGAATAGAGAGAACGGACCGTTGTCGTACTCAGTTCTATTCGATTTATTGGGGTAAATCTTGCACATGTTTTGTCCCGGGTTACAATAACAAGAGATCTTCCATCTTAGTTTTAAAGCACGTAGGTGGTAAAAGTAAGGTACTTGTAAATAATATTTTTCTCGAAAGCAAGGATAGAGCAAGCTTGTTCATTTTAGAAGTTTCCCACATCATTCGGTCACCGGTTGAGAATGTGGACCATTTGTATCCTCGAAACGGCCGTCCCGGATTAATGGATTAAACTTGTGTGGTGCGGAGGTTACCGATACTTTTGTGTTGGTTAGAAATTAAGGCGACGAACTAATGTTGCTTTTAAAATTTTGCAATTGTTATGTAGGAAAGGTTACATAAAGCTCTAATGGCGTTCCTTATCTACTGAAGGTAATCTTTCAAAAATGTAGTACAAAAGGAAATGCTGAGAAATTGCTTTTTTTTGTAAAGGAAAACATTAAAGCAATAAATTTTAAAAAATGTTTAAGCTATTTGCTTAAATCGAAACAATTATCCAAAAATATTTTGTCCCTGACATGCCTTCTATCCCTATTCTAAAAGATATTTACTAGTACCTACTTTTACCGCCTACATGCCCTAAAACCCAGGAAATACATAAAATTAAAATGAAAGGTTCTTACCTGTAGCACAAAGCATAAACATGCGTCCGCTTTACGTAGATAAATCAATCAAATCTGAGTGGCTAAGTGGATCTTTTCCCCGTTTAGCAGATTTGCATTCCTCTTCATATAAATGGTTTCGTAAGCGTCTAATTCTCTTAATTAATTTGGTTTAATATTATGAATCTGACGCTCGTTTCGTTTCTCGCCACCACTCCACGAAGTGACTATAAATTCCCAACCTTTCCACGAATTCCCGAAACAATCGTACCGAATTAAACAAATAGCTTGTGTGGTGTGGAGTGTGCCGATACTTCACGGTTTGCCAAACATGAACTGTCAATGTGATCAAAAAACTTTGGTGACATTTTAAAATAATGACGACATATAGAAATGTCATAAATATAATATGAGATAGAAGAAGAAACAATTTATCCAAGAATTTTTGCAGAATTGCAATTAATATTTTCAGAATTAAGCGGAAAGTTAGTCACGGCATTCGTTTCTTGTTACGCTTGGTCTTAATTTGCTTGTAATAATTCCTTAATTAAAGTTAATTGCACAGTAATCTAATAAACATCCTTTTTCCATTAAATTTTTGATCAATTAAATAATTGGTTGGTGCTTAAATTACAGCTTCGTAATGGGATTCTTTCTACTTACTGCAAGTCTGTGAGGAACTACTACGATCTTCTTCCCAGCTATCTTCACTGGTGCACGGCCGACTAGATTTTTTCAACTGTACTTTATTAACCGGCAAACTTAACGGTCTATTGGACGGACGACGACATAGCCTACTTTGATCGTCTCTACCCGCATTAATAGTCGCGATATTATTGGACGCTCCCGTCGATACCTTATTATTGTTATTGCGTCTCACCCTATTGCCGGAATGGTGAGGTAATGGCGTCAAGGTCCTCAGCGGTACCCGGCACAAATTCGCGATGCACAGGAATTCCTTCCGAATCAACGACATATCGATCTTGGTCACTAAATCGATGTCGAGGATTTGGGGCTTCTCCAAGGTGGCGGTGAGAGGTCGCGCGGTATCCAATTCGTTCTGATTGTGATGATTGCGATGCTGGGGGTGATTGTGGGGTTTCCAGGTTTTCGTGAAGAGACGTAATCCTGGATTTTTCGCGGGCATTTCCACCTCGATCTTGGGTAATACCAGGAATGGACTTTTGCGGGATTTTAGGGCGGTGATGTCGATGTTATCGGGTTTCTCTTGTTTTTTCCACTTCATTTGTTCGTTGGAATTTGCATTTCTTTTGGCTTTCAACGTTTTTTTGGAAATTTTCGAGAAGAATTGTTAAATATTCCTGTCAAACCGGAAGCGAAAAAATATTATTGATTATTTTTAATTATACAGTCTGATCTATTTTCAACTTTCCTGGGATCTCACTTATTATTGAAGATAAAAGATAGGTTTAAATTTGGTAAAATTACTAGAAAATGGATCTGTGACAAATGACGTTCGAGATGTTAAAAAAAATCGAAAAAAGCTTATTTTCATCTTTTATATCTAGTAGCTTTAATTGGGCTTGCAAAGAACAACTAAAAACACATCCTCAAAGCCATTTTCGATTCTTTATCTAGCGATGCACCTGAAATTTTCTTTTCTAATTTTAACCATGGCAAATATGTTGACAGCAATTGTTATGATGCGGCTGTTGTCGTCCTGGATATAATATCGGCAAATAAATAAAAAATATTTAAAATATGATGAAAATTAAATTAAAAAAGTGATGACAAAGAATGTTTAGAGAATTACCGTCCGATTAGCTTGCTCCCAATCTTTCCCAAATTTGATGAAAGTGTGATGGATATGACACGTTTAGTTTAATATTCACCAACCAGTATGGATTCTTTCGAAATAAAAGCACGGATACAGCTATTTTAAGTCAGAAAACAGCTTTCTGCTGATGTCAAAATCTAATATGGCATCGATAAAAAATAAAAGCTTGATAGTGGCCAGAAAGAACCAAAACGTCGTATAAAAATGTTGAGACCACCATTAAAAAAAAGTTCAAACGAGGTTTTTATTTTGTTTTCTGCAACACCAAATAAAGCGAGCTTTTTCTCGTTTTTCAAGAAATCTCGAGCGAGATCCCCTCGTGGCGAGGGTTGAAAATAAATGAGCCTTCTCAAATTTAGCCTTGCTTAACAAGTTAGCAGTATAATGAGCAAATCACATCGGACTGCATTGTATCTACTTGCGTTAAACACAAACTAGAAACATGTTCGATTCGATTTTTTTACGTAATAACAAAGCATGATTGGATGACATCATCTGACGTCAGACACAGCTGAATAAGCGAAGCAACTGACGTTTCCCAAACGAGCCGCCCACGTAATTAACTTCCCAATAGGTATAGAATATAATGGAAATGGTAAATGCTGTGTTATACAGAGCGATTTAAAAATATCGAACTTTCTTCATTTTGTTGGACCAACACTGGTGGATATTCACGAAGATTGCTTTTTTTTTATTTTGAGAGGTATCAATGATCAACATAAATGTAAGTAATTTTTATTTTGTAACAAATACACTTATTTTTGACCATTTCATGTTGTTTAAGGGAATAATAGGATAGCGAAAACATACAACGTTATCGTTCCAGAATAAATGGAATTAAAAACAGATACGAAAGGGGACAAAGCATGAGAGGAATTACTAAATCATACGGTGTCGGAAAATTCAGAAGAAGTAACATTCTAAAAGGAAAAACAACAGTTAATAAACCATGGCAAAGGAAAATTTTCAAATTGTATTAAAATCCAGACATCAACATCGCACTTTTCACATGGTTTTTATAACAAAGGGCACACCACTTTCCAATATTTGGTGAGATATGGGAAAAACCTAAGTAGTTACATCAGCAAATAACGGGAAGAGACAATTTCCGGATAACTGGACATATGGATGGAGAATCCTTCCAAACAAAATCCTCGGACACCGAAGCGAGAAAACCACCAGGTGCACCAGGTCGCAAAGTGGGTAAGAACAGGTTGACTTTCATGCCTTGTTGGAAAGGCAAATAAGCTTAAATAAGACACGAAAGCTTCCCGTTGTGTTTATGGCTTGAAATAAGGGATAGGTTAGAATAGATGTCTTTCATAAGTGGTTGTGGGAGTTTTTGCAAAGCATTGCTTATTGTTGATAATGGTCCTTAGACATCTCGATATTTAGAAGAACTTTGTACTGAAGATAAAATCACTCAAGCAATCTTACTCCACCTCTCTTACTCAGCCAATGGATTAACACGCGATTCCAAAGATTAAACTATATTATCGCAAATCTCTACTGATGTTTATCGTATAATAATGTTTATTGCCTCAAAAAACTTCTACAGTAAGCTTAAGACAAGTTAATAAGTAAAACAATCGAAATACTTAAAACTAAAAATAATAAAGAACATAATCACGCGTAATCACATATACCAGATTGAGAAGAATGCAAGAAAGACCTGCCTATTAAAGGCGAATCTATCTGGAATGCAGACAGCTCAAAGACAAAGAGTTGGGTCTTTCTCTGTATCTAAATCGCTAAGCCGAATTCAAAGGGTCGCAGTATTTCAAGCCTAAATAGCAACGGGGCTGGGATATATTGAAGAACTAGACAGGCAAGAAATTAATTATAGATGCTCAATTCAGGTGACCCTGGTCTGGGTACCAGGACGCAAAGGCTATCGAGAGAATGTAAAGGCAGAGAGTAGGTTCGTCCACTGCTGACAAAAGCCCGAGGCACTCTGCAGGGCCATATACGGTAGTCGAAGCAACTGCTAAACAATGGAAGGAAAGGAAATCTCAAGACCGGCGGAAGAGTCAGGTCAGAGACAGGCTGAGCAATTTTTGATTGGACACAGGCCTACATTTACAGCAAACCTACTAAGTTGAAGAGACTCCCGATCACGTCCTGGTAAGAATGCGACTCTCAGAAATGGGCTCTAAATATCCAAAAGCGCCTACGTAGAGCTTTAATTTACAAAGCTGTAACGTCCTCTATCTAATGACAGAGGAAGCGCAATAGATTTAAAAAGCTCGTAATAGGATAGGTCAAGAACTACCTCGTGCACTAATTTAACCTAATTTAAGACAATAGGTAAACCATATTGAAATTAATATAAAAATTAATTCTGCAATAGATTATTTTTCAATACTTTAACATGTTTAGGGGCAGCATTACAGCCAGCGTAAGGATATAGAGCGGGCAGCAAGAGATGTTTTTTTTTCAACGTTAACAGATGTTCAGGAGGGTAATTTTTTTGTTGGAGCCCGGAAAATTAATCCGTACGAAATCCTGGATTGAAAGCGCAGCATTAGTATAAGTAGGACCTCTTTCGTAATAAACTGGTGGAGTCTATAAATGGAAAAGCATACAGGTGATAGCGTGGTACACGGGTGTTTTGTGAGAATTTCCCAACTTAAACTTTCTTCTATGTACACTGCCGTTCAGTGAAGTTCGGTCATACAATAAAAATCTATTATATCACACTGTATACAATTATTAATACATAAAATTAGAAAAATATTAAGCATACACTCTTTTCTAAGGGATTAAAGCCGTAAATTATTATCTAAAGTAGAAATATTGCGACGACCACAATAAAGTCCCTTCATTCCAAGAATTTCTCGGAAGTACCGATCTTTTGAAACGGGCCGTTTGGGGATTATTAACGAACAATACATTTAGGAAATATACCGCAGCATCATTCTTGTTTATTTATCACAGGCGTAAACATATAAATTTGTGTGTTGGTGTGCATCTGTCGTTTTTGCGCGAAAGTTTTAAGAAAATTTACTTCAAAATGGCACGTGGCAAGCCTACCAGTGTAGAAAAACGTTCCCGCATTATTACGTTGTTTCAAGAAGGATATTCGGGGCGACAAATTGCTGAAAAAATAAATATGAGAAGTTCAACAGTAAATGACATCATAAAGCGATATCGGACAACTGGAACTATAGAAAATCATGTTCGTCCTGGAGCATCTAGGAAAACAACAAAAGCTGAAGATTTGAGAATTGCATTATTAAGCAAACGCAATAGAAAATTAACAGCGCCACAAATAGCAGCCGAAGTCAATCGCGGCCGTGAAGAACAAGTTTCGGCGAGTACGGTAAAACGTCGACTTCAACAAGCGGACCTTCACGGACGCATTGCCATTCGAAAACCCTTATTACGTCGGGGCAACGGAGCAAAACGGCTACAGTAGGCCCGTTCTAATCTAGATTGGTCGTTAGATGATTGGAAACACGTGCTTTGGAGTGACGAGTCAAAGTTTGAGGTTTTTGGGCAAAATCGACGAGTTTATGTCCGAAGATCTAAAACCGAAAAGTGATCCCGAACTGCATTGTGCCTACAGTGAAGCAAGGGCGTAGTTCTGTGTTAGTGTGGGGATGTTTCTCCTTTGCTGGGACGGGAGATTTATGCAGAGTGCAGGGTGTAATGGGGAAGGAAATTTTTTTTGCAATACTCCAGAATCATGCAGTGCCACCAGGATTGCGTATAATAGGCCGTAACTTTACATTCATGCACGACAACGACCCAAAACACACTGCGTTAGTGTGTAAGAACTATCTAAAGGAGCAAGAAGAACAGCACACCCTGAAAGTAATGACATGGCCTCCATAAAGCCCAGATTTGAACCGGATAGAGTTGTTGCGGGATGGACTGGACAGGAGGATCCGAAAAATATGCCCAACTTCACAAGAACATTTATGGAATATTCCGCAACATGAATGGATTAATATTCCACAATCCGTTTTAACAAAACTTATCGAAAGAATGCCTAGAATAGTTCGAGCGGTGATTAACAGCAAAGGAGGTTTTTTCGATGAAAGAAAAATATAAGGTTCAGTATGTTATATTAGGCCACAATAACTTTTTATTTATTTATTTTTGTCTTTTTTACCTGTACATGCAATAAAATTGCATTTTGTTTTTAGTTTCGTTTGTTTCTGTAACCTTTTCATGTTTTTTACTAACCGACCGAACTTCTCTGAACGGCAGTGTAGGTACCAATAAATTTTGCGGACTGGCATTATCTGATGGATTTTCCATTAATTCGAAATAGATGACTTTTGGACATTCTGTTAAGACCAGATGTAAAAATATATGAAACACGTCTTTACCTGGTTTTGGTATAATTCATTGCTGTTAAACCAAAACAAGTTGAAGTTGGTGTCATCAGCGTAAAGAATGATGTGATCTTCAACGTAGATGTTGGGTGAATGTGATGGAAGTGTTCAGTTCATTTTCCAAACAATTTCGATAGAATTCGCCTGTCAATCGATTGGCCAAAATAGTCCAATTACATAACTGTTGATTATATCTACCCGTGCATTAATAGAGAACCCGCACTAATGACTTCGTATTACGAGTTGATGAGGGTTCTAATAGGAGATGGATTTTTTGAAAATGAAACGGGCGAAGCTCTTTTTTTAAGGACCTGCCTAATTGATTCATGGTTTACGTTCCGTACAGCTGAACTTATTCTCGGATTATTTTCTACTATTTGCAAAACAGCTTCTTCGTTTGTAACAATACGATTTCTCGCAACGCGACTATTAACTTTTGCTTTCTTGAAAGAGACATCTTTTTCCAAATGCCTATCCACGGCAATGTTAATATTTTAACATTAGGAACACCTCTTAATGGATACCTCGCGATAGATACGCTGAGCGCAGAGAACCACTTTTAAAAGCAATTTTTAAAAACGACGAGCAACAGAATCAAATAAAACCGTAATCAGGAACACGACAAATTTGAATAAAATGTTACATTATTTGCCATAATTTCATAGCCAATTACATTAATTTTGGTTCAATAATGTCACATTCGTCACAGATTAGTCTGTAATTTTTTCAGCCACTCGGTATATGAGAATAAAATTACAGAAACACTTGTGGGAAGCCATGAAGAGATTCCAGCTATGGATGAAGAGATTAACAGAAGACGAGGAAGAAAGGGTTCCATGTGAGAATCGCATACCGTATGAGCTGTTTTCATCAGTTCATCAAATGGGGTTCGGCTCATATAAAGATCCTAATGTAACGTCATTTTGATATTTTAATCTTTAATATCAGTCGAATGTTTTTTTACACTTTTTTTTTACACTTGAACATGATACTCGATCTCCTATTGTTTAGTCACGTTTAATAAAACGAGAAAGGAAGGTTCTTCCTATTACAGATCAAATTGGACTGATATCGGTAATAGCTTTATGGGAATTTATTCAGTAAGGGATATCAGTCAAAATGGCAATAAAGCAAATTTATTTTCGTCAAATAATGCAGTTTTCATAGATCATTGGATAGAAAGACAACAGGATCAAAGTTTCTCTTGTTTTTACAAAGGAGATCAAAAGGAATTTACTTCTGCGCAAAAATTTCCGATGAAACATTGAATATCCACAAATCATTTAATGCCTCAAGTGCTTACTTATACAGATTCCAACAAAAAGCATGGCATTCACGAGCTCGGAATTCATGGAGAAAACTTATATTGCTATTGAACGGTTTTATCTTGATTTAGGAGAAATTATCAATGAACATAATTTTAAACCGGATCAGATGTATAGCGCGGATGAAATCAGCTGCTATTGGAAAGCCGTCCAGGCTTGAGAAAATGAAAAAGAATGGAATGAAAGAAGATTGTTTTACAGCCTGGATTAATCAGCCAAAAAATGTATTCCGCAAGTAAAGTATTTTTTATCAAAAAGTAAACTAGCCGAAAAGGCATTGTTCTTAATTGATAGCCCACTGCAGAAATACTTAAATCAAGAGATGGAAACATATTTGTTGCGTGTTTGCTTCCTGACGTGACATCCACTGCTTAATCCATGGATCAAGGATTAATAGACAAAATTAAGAAAGAGAGAAAGAACATCCGCTACGACAAAATTAAGAAACTGTATAGACGAAATTTTATGATGCAATTACCGGAAGGAAGCGCCAAAGCAATGTTGTTGTGTTAGGAAAGGGACAACATTAAAATGTGGGCGAGGAAAAGGAAAGAGAAGAACTAAAAATATTCCGTAATCGATCTTTACAATGTGCGAATATTTTGCTGGATTTTGAATCTGTTGTAAACATTTTCTCGTCGGAGGAATGAAAGAAATAATTAGAAAAATTAATTCGAAGCGGGGGGAACATTTTTATTTATCTGGCATAAATAAAATAAATATAAAGAAATATTTGTTAGTAAGTCCTTTTTGGATTATTAACATATTTCCATGTTGTAAGTGCCAAGCAAACAGATTAATTTTTAATAACGTGCTACGTGCGTTAAGCTGTGGTTAGTGTCAAGGTAACCCTGGTTATTAATCTTCCCTTTGTTAATAAATAATGAATTAAACATAAGGCTATATACTTGACGTTAGGTTCTTCTTTGTATATGACACATTACGATTAAAAAAAAGGACGATAATTTAAGAAAACGTTCACTTTATCACCTCAATAAAATTGAAATTCTTCAAATAATTAGTTTACAGCTAATCGATTTCGTTCGAAATTTTCGCAACTCAAAACGAGTATTTTCGTTGTATCCGCATTTTCGAACAACGCGTGTTTATCGCGAGCACGGCTAGAGGACGCACGCTATGTCGCGATGGTCATCGCCAGAAGACTGCATCCATTTCGGTTAGGCAACAATTCACCGTGGTTACCAACTCCAGTTGACTACCCACGCGCAATGTACGTTTGGAATTTATGGAAAAAAACAGGTATCGGACGTTCAACAATTCGACGTCGTCGGCGGTACAACCTTCCTTTATTTGGGCAATACGTAGCCGATGCAGGGAGACGTGACGTCATTCCACCCCGGCCTGCTTCGATTAATAACGATGGAATGCGATTTTCTCTTTTGTTTTTTTTTTTCTTTACTATTGATTTTAATAGATGCTGTATCGATTGTTTTTTCTTTGTTGTATTGCCTTATTAGGTTATTGTTCCATACAGAGTGTTCAAATAGTAAGGAATAATGCTTTTACAACCGCTATAATACAATATTTGAATTTTTTTTAATGTAAAAGTTATTTGGGGGGAATTGTTCTAAGTAATGCGAGAAGAATTTATTTGTTAGTTTTGGGAGATTTCTTCCCCAGCGTACTAATTTGATTGGGCTGCGGAATACGAAAAACTAACTTCACCTTTTATGAAGCAAAATAATTTTGAAGTAGCGGCCAAATATTGCAGCAATGGGCAACCCCCTGTCCCCTTTCATTTTTTTATACTCTGATAAGTGGAAAAAAAAATTATTCTTAAACACAGCGGGAACAACGTCTGCCACTTGCATGAACTTATTTTTGGAATTGGGCTAATTTAATAGAACAAGGCAGGCGTGATTATATTGTTTACGGCTTTATTTTTTTTTTAAATTATATCTTTACTTTTATCCATTCTTCCAATTGATGAAATCATTTGAAAATTTTTAACAGTTGCTGTAATACTTAAGTATCTATTGGCAGATATTTAATTTTTTTAATTACTACATTATGATGTTTTTGCAACAATATTTATCTACCAGAAGTTATCGCAAAATGGTCGTAATCGCTGTAATCAGCAGGTCAAACTGCGTAAGGAACCATCATGAAAAGAAATGTTTTAAAACATTTTCGAAATTGGGGTACCCTTTAGAGATTTTTTTTATAATTTTCTTAATTTTTCTTTAATCTACCTAGCAGCTTTATTTATAGATTTCGATATGCTGGATCCATTAAAAGTTACCCCGATTTTCTATCTCTTACGGTAAGCGAGCTATAAGTTTTAGAATGTTGGAAAACTTTGATCCTTATTTTTGACCTTCTTCGGCCTTTTTCTTCCACTTTTCCCGCACCTTCGTTACATATAGAACTTAGAGAAAAAATAAATTTGATAGCACTCGTTAAATTTTTTCAAAATTAAAAGCCACTTAAAATAATTTCGATGACGTCGATTGGTACAAAGAAACCAAATAGGGATATTAGGAGAAATGGAGTGTGTAGACAATAACAGATATATACATAGAAGTAATTTATTTCTAACATGTTGGGTCGATGCTTAAATGCAGAGGTGGATTCGGTAAATCTGTGGGCGTGGATTCCTATAAATGGTTTTGGAGATTTGTACGTGTAAACTTTCTTTTTTAAAAAGAAAAATGGTGTCAACTGGTTCCAATCCGAAGATGTGTCACCTGTTCAAATTCAGAATGGAACAGAATCGAAATGATGATAAGTAGAGTGCGGACTTGTACCAACAAAACAAATTTACGAATAAATATGTATTTAAAAAAAATGTGATGAAAAAAATGCTTTTATCCACAATTTATGGCTTTTATACGCTGTATTTTTAATCCATTAAGATAGTGGAATATTAATCCATTCATGTTGCAGAATATTCCGTAAATGTTCTTGTGAAGTTGGGCATATTTTTCGGATCCTCCTGTCCGGTTCATCCCACAACAACTCTATCGGGTTCAAATCTGGGCTTTCTGGGGGCCATGTCATTACTTTCAGGGTGTGCTGTTCTTCTTGCTCCTTTAGATAGTTTTTACACACTAACGCAGTGTGTTTTGGGTCGTTGTCATGCATGAATGTAAAGTTACGGCCTATTATACGCAATCCTGATGGCACTGCATGATTCCGGAGTATTGCAAAATAATTTTCCTTCCTCATTACACCCTGCACTCTGCATAAATCTCCCGTCCCAGCAAAGGAGAAACATCCCCACACTAACGCAGAACTACGCCCTTGCTTCGCTCTAGGCACAATGCAGTTCGGGATCACTTTTCGATTTTAGATCTTCGGACATAAACTCGTCGATTTTGCCCAAAAACCTCA
>LR737407.1:609067-632716 GCA_902655005.2 Marronus borbonicus
TATGTATTAATAATTGTATACAGTGTGATATAATAGATTTTTATTGTGCGACCGAACTTCACTGACCGGCAGTGTATATACAATCTGTCCCCGGATGAAGTTGACAAGAGGAAAACGGACTTTAGTATTATCAGAAACGCGTCCTATCGCTACGATCTCCCTTACACAGTTGTATTGCGCGAAGCATTGGCTAAATTGGTAAGAAAAGTGAATCTGTCCTAGATATTAAAAAACCTAAGACGCAGAACACGATGCAGCAACAATGTTGGTAATTGATTTAATAACAGATGCCGAACAATACTAAAGTAACGGCACACTCGGCACCTCACTAGTTTAATTAATTAATTCGGGACAGTTGTTTCGAGGATGCGTGGATCTTCATTTTCAATAGTAATTATTTATCAACAACAAATGCTCCGAAATTATCTTCAAGGAAACGTTCGCGAAGATTGCAGATAAGTAAAAGACGTTTACAAAGAATTTAAAAAGAAAACAAAGTTCTCCTTCTTAAACCAACATTCAAACATATTCTTGTAAATGGAGATGAAGAGAAGCGATGGGACCTTTGCAGGTTTGTGGAAATTGCTTCATTGATAGAAGTTTTCATGGAATATTCTTTTTCACTGACGAATCCAAACAACGTCATTCACAAGCAAAATCAACGTTTTCAACAAATAAATATTTGTTATGGAATTTTTTATGATCAAGATGCGAGTTATATTGATGCAAATTCGGAGAATTTTCTGTTACCATTTCTTGACACTTTGGAGCCAGAAATTCGACGCTACGTTACTTGGCACCAAGATGGGTGTCCTGCTTATTCCACGGTAATGGTTGATAAATCGCTTCGAAGAAAGACGATTGGGAAGATCTGATCCAATAAATCTTCCTGCTAGATTTCCTGCATGATCGTGAGATATTGAAAACACGTTCGTTCTTATTGACAATGCAAAGTACGAAATGTAGTGCACCGTCAATAATATCAAGATTCATTGTCATTTTTTGTGGATTTAAATTGAAAACCAAAAATTTCCTAAATTTATTATTTTTCGATTCAGCTGTTAGCTTATATTAGTCAAAAAAAAATCGTTGTTGCGGACACAATTGCCCGATTCTACCCATAAATACGAAGATTCAACACAGAATCGCCCAAAAGTGGGCCAATTTAAACAATTATATTCTTTTTTCCAGGTACTTACCTGCGTTTTACGTTTTGGAAGATTTTTGTACTTACTGACGTAACTTAAAAAATATATATAAATATGGCGAACCATCCCTTAAACGACGATACAGTGCCAGTCGATGAAAACGAAACTCAAGCTAAATCAACGCAAACTTCGAATAGGCGCAGAAAATGCTTGACAACATATCAGACGTTTATGGGACAGCAATCTGATACCATAGCTTTGTTCTTATTGCTGTTATGCTGCTGGGGTATCGGATACGCGCTGTTTCGAGAGGCTGTTGGCGTGCAGAGTCAAATGTTTGCTTTAGTGGTATGCTCGGAACTTATTTTAATGTAAATACTTTTCTAATTTGGCACTTTTTCCGTACAGGTATTATTTATCACCGCCAAAATTGCTGGTTACTTAACTTCATTGCTTAAATTACCGCCAATGGTAGGCATGTTACTTATGGGCGTCCTACTTAGGAATGTCGGTTTCTTGGAAATTCAAGGAGATTATAGGAAATTTGCAGCAGTATTACGGTAAGTCAAACTGATAATGTAAACAGGGAATTGATGCCTATATAAAGCCTACGCAATGTTGAAAATTGGCAAACCATGAGCCATGACTTTGGATTGCCAATTTTCCCCACCTCGCGGGCTCTTAATTAACTAAACGCATCGACAGGGGTTTGAGCTAAAAAGAACAGATTTTTTCACAGCCAATTGGCTCTAGTCAACATCATGCTCCCAGCGGGCATAGGACTCGACGCCAACGCTCTGAAGAAGATGATCTGGATGATTCTCAACCTCGCCATTGTCCCCGTAGCCGCGGAAGTCATTGGAATCGCTGTCGCCGCCCATTTTCTCCTGGGATTTCCGTGGCTATGGGGCGTACTTGCTGGGTAGGGCAAAACTGTATTTTAGAATGTAACTATATGGTGTTGAAAAGGTTGTTGCCGTTGTTCAAGGCTCCTATTGGCGGCGGTCTCGCCCGCAGTCATCATCCCTTGCCTCTTTCAACTGCAAGATATGGGCTATGGGGTTAACAAGGGGATACACACCTTGGTCATCGCCGCTTCCACCATCAACGATATCATCTGCATTGCGTTGTTCGGGATCGTCGTTGGATTGATTTTTAGCACAGGTTTTATTTTACGACATAGAATTTGAGGTTCTATAAGTTTTATCTTTATTTCCCTCAAAAAATGGAGCCGAGCTCAAATTTAGATAAAAACGTTCCTCTTTCTTCGCTGATGTTTTTAAAGTAATTTTTACCTTTAGGTTCCTTAACAATGCAGATTCTGCAAGGTCCAATAGTTATAGTGATGGGATTTTCGTTCGGCATCGCCTGGGGAATCATCTGCCAATTCTTACCTAATTTCCAAGAACCCTATTTGGTGACTTTACGAACCCTTCTCCTTGGATTAGGTTGCGTTCTAGCAGCTTTAGGCAGCGATGCCTTAGGCTACGGCGGTGCAGGGCCTCTAGGCTGTATTATAGCCGCGTTTGTAGCAAGTTTAGGTTGGAGAAGACAAGGCTGGGGGACAAGTGTAAGTAAGTATCTCTATTTGCTCGTATTATTTCTAACTTAAACGCTACAGAATCCAGTAAGAATGAATTTCGCGCTACTTTGGAAGTTCTTTGAACCTATTTCGTTCGGCCTAATTGGTATGGAGGTGAATTTATCAATCCTAGAAGGAACTACCGTTGGATGGTCAATGATTGTGATGATGGTTCCTCTGTTGGTATGGCATCACTGTAAATGAGATTGAGTTTATGTATTTACGTTGGTACTATGCTTCTTTCAGCTGAGATTGATGGTGTCTTTCTTGTCGACTTATCGGAGTAATTTTAATTTGAAGGAGAATATATTTATCAGCATCTGTTGGATACCAAAAGCGACTGTTCAGGTAGATACAAATGTCTAAATTCCAAATATGTACAATGCTGTGAATACGAGGGTAGTCTGAAAAGTTTCAACATGAAGACGAGAGTTACTCTTCAAAAATATTCTGCTGATATAATTCCGCATGCATTGAACAATACTTTTGAAAATCTCCATTATGTTAGGCGTTTATTGCTGTCTGAAGCTGCACCATCACTTGCCACGGTGAGATTTTGGGCAGCTGAATTTAAACATGACCGTTTCAGCTTAATCGACGATGAATGGTCAAACACTACAACCACTACCAATAAACATCTGAAAAGTGGTAGACGACCTCTCAGGCATCTCGAAAGCATGTGTTTGTCTAAGTTGATCGAAGATTTGGACATGAAATAGCTTACCGCGTCTTGGGCACAGTCAGAACCAAAAATGTATTGAAATGAACTTTTCCAAAGTCCTGTTAAAGCAGTTTAAGCTGGAGTTTTGGCGTCGATTAATAACTGTAGATTAAACTTGGAAACACCAGTTTACTGCGGAAGCCAAGGTGCAGTCGAAGTAGTGGATTGCAAAGGGTGGATCGGCACCGAAAAAAAGGAAGATTCTTCCATCGTCCTGGAAAATGATGCCAACCGTTCCTTTGGGATAATCATGGAGTTGTGTTAACTATTTTGAAAACAGAATTTATAAACTACTCACCAGATATGGTTCCCCTGCGATTCTTTTCTGTCCCCCACCATCAAAGTTTTACTCAGAGGACAAAGATCTTCATCGAATGAAGACATCATTACATTCGTAAACGCCTATTTTGCAGAACAAGATCCCAACTGCTTTTTGGGCGAATTAAAAAGGTGGGAACATCGCTGGGAAAAGTGAATAGGCTCACAAGAAGACTATGTTGAGAAGTAAAACCGAATTTGACGATTAGGTTTTGTGTTAGGTTGGAAACTTTTCAGACTACCCTCGTATGTTGTATAATTTTCTATTTTATTGCCTTATTCAGCTACAATAAAACAACAGTCGAACACAAGTTGCACGAGATACAGAGGCTATGAGCCATAGAAAGCGGATAAGCGAGATGTGCTCTACTTTTTCTTAGCGAGCTGACTCAACTAGACTCCCATTTTTTGGGGGTTTTGGCTGACCGAGGGGAAGTACAGTACGAATCCAGCTTTATCAGAAGCAACACTATTATTTATGTATCTGTGTTTTTATTTTGTTAATTGTTTTTCTTTGGTACGATACAAAAAGATACAAAACAATAAAAACAAATACAAAGATACAAAGAATTTTCAATTAAACAAGTTGGACTTGAAATGTAAATCAGAAGTAAATGCTTAATGTTGTCATTAATATATTCGACTGTAGAATTATATTCTTTTTTTGAAGTATACATCAACAATTTACGAGGGAGTTTGTGTAAACATGCCAGAACTTTTCTAATTTATAATTTTCGATGGAAACAATCGTAATCACAATTATTGCTATTTTAGGCTGCTCTAGGACCCCTCGCTCTAGATAAGGCACGTGAACTAGACGACGAGACTTTGATTGAGTATGCAAGCGTTGTAGTTGTTGTCGCAGTACTATCGATCATTATAACATCTCCAATTGGTGCGATACTCATCATGCAGCTAGGTCCACGATTCTTACATCAAACAACACCAGACAGCACTAACTTATAATCCTTTCTTTTAATATTGTAAATATCGATTGGATTATTACTTAAGAAATAAATTTGTCTATAAAATTGATTGCCTTTTATTTATTTCTTTATAAAAATAGACTGGAAATAGCGCATCTCACATATAAAGCTATATAAAAGAAAGCAATTTGGAGACATGTTTATAGAAAATCCTTAATATAACTAATAACAATAATAATATACTAAAAATATTTTAATTCTCTATACGAGTTATATAAAATTAGATAACGACACTTACAGCAATAGGAAATGAAAGCTGCGATGTTCTACGCAACGACGTTAATACTTTATACACGAGAACTTGCATTCGAAACGGTTGTTATTAGTAATTATTCATCTTGCGGCGGTGGAGGTGTAGTAATCGGCCTTTTAAATAGTAAAATGTGCGGCTCTAAAATGCAATACCACAAAATTAACATCACGAATGCATTCGAATAGTTCGAAAGCTAACCTGGCGAATGTGTCATGTAATGTACCCAACCTTTACTTTGCTGAACACCGATACTTCTCCATTCTTGTTCTGACATCAGATGCGTTTTAGGTACCATCTCCACGAGTTCTTTCGGCAAAACGACATGTCTAAATACATACAGAGGATTGATGTCTTACTTTTAATTTAATATTGAAATTTTACCTATATTCGTGGTCGTTATCGTAATACTTATCCGAATAATAAATGTTCTTGCTGATGTCTTCTATTTTCTCGCGATTCATCTTATTTTTGTTAAAGAAAATTGGTGGAAGAATAGGTTGTGGTAAACAACAAACTTGGAGAAGAGCGTTCAGTTTGGATGTTTTAACGGTTAAATTGAATTTAACGCATGCGCCGATTATAAAGGTTAATTCAAAACTGGCGGCAACCTACAGAAATGAAATTTGAACGTTTTTCTAAACGTTTTAAATAAATAAAACACGTTTTAGATTCAGTAAAGCTTATTATTTAAAATATAACACAAACACCACTTTAATTACACGTTATTTATGATATGTTAGAGACATCTTGGTATTAAACGAACTAAAAATAAATAATACTAAATTCACTTTTTTTTTATTAAAAATTAATAAAAATAGCTACTTATATATGTAAAAAAATACTTCGAATATCTATAATTTAATAAAAATATATAATATAAATAATTAAATTCGATCTTATATTTACACGTTTCAAAGAATAATACAATAACAATGAATATATCTTTTAAATAGCACGAATGGAACATGTAAATGTAAGACCTCTGCACCAAGCGAGGATATTAACATTTCCCTTTTAAGAAAGCGACATATCTCATAATATACAAGTTCTTCTTTTCCCTTAATTTACAAAGATTAGAGAGACAATCTGTCCTTTAGAGTTTAGTGATTACCTTGTGACGAGGGAGGGGATGTAATGGGCCGTTTGAATAATAAAATATGAGGTTCTGCAAGAAGAAAATCGGAGTAGAGAAAAAATTATCGCTTATATAAAAGAAGCATACCTGGAGAATGCGTCATGTAATGCACCCAGCCTTTGCTTTGTTGTACGCCGATACCTCTCCATTCCGGCTCTGACATTAAATGCGTCTTCGGTACTAATTTAACTAGTTCCTTCGGTAAGACTACATGCCTACAAGAACGGATTTTAAATCGGCGTATCGCCCGTGTTAATTTAACGTATCGCAATACGTACCTGTACTCGTGTTCATCGTCGTAGTATTTATCCGAATAGTAGATGTTTTTGCTCATGTCTTTCGCGCGATTTCTAAAACGCTACTAAAATATAACGAAATTAAATCTCTTTCACCGCTGGACTACTTACAACTTTCGTAACTGTCAACGTTTTCAAGTGTGGCGCATGCGTAGACGGGTTCCCTCATTTAAATCTGTTACCAACATTGGAACATAAATTTCCAAAGTACCTCCGATCAGGAGCGCCGCTAAGTGGTAAATTCTATATATGTATGAGAACGATAATAGGATTATATAAGGAAGAAACAAATGGTGTGCAGTGGTATATTGTAAACATTAACAGTAGGCAATTGTATTTCTCTAAATAATTCAAGAAATTTACAATTTTAACATCAAAACCATTGATCAGGAACACGGTAGGACCCCCCCCTAATAATGTATTTATGAACAATTGGCTTTAGATACTACAATCGGTGCATTAGTAGAAGTATTGGGCAAGATGGGGTAAATGGAAAAATTCTTGTATTTTGTTGACTCTCGAGGCAATACGAACCGCTTCTCATAAGACGAATAAACACGAGTGTATTTAGTCGCTGTAAAAATGTAGTCCTTTCCCCCTACCTTGCCCATCACTGGTAGAGAGATATGAACAGCTGCTAATTTATCAAATAATAATTATTTTGAATTTCTGCGTAGCAGATTTAGATGTTGAAGCGCTTCAGAAAAAAATGTGTCTCAACCTCAATATACACTATGGACAGGTACGCACCTTGCATCTCTTATTGTCCCTCTAATACACCGATATAGCTATCTCTATTACCACTTGCTGTGTAGCCAGATGCGCATGTATACGTCATCGGCTATGTTCTCTCACCTGGCAATTTATGCTTGTTCCTAACCAACAAATCTTTCAAAGATTACATTGTTGGACAAGGGTGGCGTGCTACGCATTTCCGGAGCTATTTGCTGGTATTCAATTTTAAGCTGATATATGTGTATCCAACAAAATATTTTATGGAAAAGTTTTAAATTAATGTTCAATAAGGAAACCAATGCTTGGCAACGTTTTGACACTTCCAAACGTCAAATTGTACAGGGGAAGCTGCTGAAAACACGCCTGAACATAGCTCATAAAGATTTGGCAACTCTGTACGCTACTCCCATGAGAGCTGTACTGCATGATGGGGCTAAGACGGTCTAGACAGTTGCAAGAGGAAGCAACCTTCTTCGAGATTAAAACTTATAAGAACGTATCCCCGATCATGAATAGAACCTTGGCCTATTAATAATTGCGATTGAAAACGGTATTTGCGATTAAATTATTAATCAATCTTCCAAGATTTCCAAAGCAAGAAGAGTGTTTATATTTACTTTAATTTTAGTTATATAAAATATGTTAAACGTTATATGTGTATTGAGAATTAAAATTGCCCAAAAATTCTAACTTTTTAATTATTTTGTTGATACTGTAGCTATAAGAGGGGGTGCAGTGCTGGACCTTTGTAGGGTAAGCCCATAGAGAATAACGTAATAAACATAGTTAATAGTAACTAGCAATGAACCAATGTATGCAATATACGAATGAAGTTAGCATTACTTGCTTAAAAAGAGTTGGCGCCACTCACACAGCGCCATGACGGCCAGCCGACGAACAATTTGTATTCTATCCCCTCCCTCTGGAAAAATACGCCCATGGGTGTTGTGAAGATGCTAGCGCCGTCACTGCCTTTCTTATTAATTTCTTAAAATGTAAATATTGTTCTAATAATATATCTAATTAATATTAGATAATATTCTTGATGTAAAATTTTTGCCTTAATGAGAAACATGTTAAATTAGTTCAATTTAAATTATCTTCTTCGTGTTAGTGAATTTTATTACTCTATGTGTGGTAACGCGAACTAAGCAACATAACCTAATTTACCTTGATTTATGTCAAAATATTCACGTATTTGTGGTATACCGAGATATAAAATATTAATTTTAATTTGTTTAGCTCTCTATATGCGAGGAAATGCCAAAATATGATAAGTATGCTACTAATATTACGTTCCTAGTATTATTATTAAAAACAATTTTTTTTTATTTTTGTAGACGAGATGGATCTTCAGATTCTCGCAATACTCGCCCCAAACCCAAATCATCCCACAGAAGTCCAAGATCAAGATCGGTGGAAGATCGAAGAAGCAAGGATGATGAATCTAGCAAATATTCGCAATCTTCGAGTAGCAGTACAAAAAACACAAAATCTAAGAAGTTGAAAGAACGCTCTACATCTCGTACAAAGCATAAAGGAAGCAGGAAGTATGATTCGGATTCAAGTAGTAGCTCAAGCAATGATTCCGACTCGAGTACTAGTTCTGATAATTCCATGGAGCTATTGAAGAAGTTAAAAACCGAAAGATTACGACAAGGAGAGGAACGGAAACGACAGAAAGAAGCGATGAAGGCTAATGAAACACCCGAGGAGAAAAGGTATTGTGAATGTAGGGTATAGTCGTTAACTTCTATTAATTTCCTTATTTTTACGTAGATTGAGAAGGTTGATTAAGAAAGAAGCTAAAGAACGAAAACGAAAGGAACGCATGGGATGGGATAATGAATATTTACATTATACTAATACCGATAACCCTTTTGGCGATGCAAATTTGTTGTCGACTTTTGTTTGGACCAAGAAATTAGTTAAGGAAGGTTTGATCGATGCTAGCAGAGAAGAGCTTGAAACTAGGAATAGGTACAAGCAGGAAGAAAATAAAAGAGAGCTAGAAAAGGTAAGAGCCTAGATAAATATGGTCATTAAGCTATAGAATTATTGAATCTTTTTATTTAGGTGAAAAAACGTAGAATCGAACGTGAAGTGGACCGTCAGAATCGTGACGATGAGATGCAGTTGATGCAACGGAGTAAGGAGGCAGCACAATTTGAGGAATGGGAACGCCAAGAGGATCAATTCCATCTTGAGCAGGCCCGTCTAAGGTCGCACATTCGAATACAGGATGGTAGAGGTAATTAATAGCTCGACTTTTGGAGTTTGCAGTAGGGTTGAAAACTAGTTTATATCAAATGGATTCTACAAGATCAAAATTGTTTCAGTTAATTCAATTTTTTTTTTGTAGAATTTCTGGGTGTTTCGGAAATAATTCACAATTAACCATGCAGATACTGAGAGACAGGGGACTTTCGGCCCATAGCCATAATTGTCCTTCTATCAATTGTCTTTGGTCTTTTCTAGACATGATTTTGTTTTTAATTGCAAATTCGTCCTTTCCATTTAAAAAATTACTGTTTTTTTCTACAGCCAAACCTATTGACCTCCTTGCTAAATATATAAGTGCCGAAGAAGAGGTTGATGCAGTCGAAATGCACGAACCATACACCTACCTCAACGGTTTACACATTAAGGACCTTGAAGATTTGGTCGAGGATATCAAAGTTTATAAGGAACTAGAACGAGGGAAGAACTTAGATTATTGGAATGATATCACTGTGATTGTCGAAGATGAGCTGCAGAAACTCAGGAAATTGGAGAAGCAGAACGAATACGATATGGGAATGAATCGCAGAGAGGGTATCCATCAATCTGTCGCCAATGACGTCACGACCGTGTTCAAAGGAAAAACTTCAGCACAACTGGCAACGCTACAGAACGAAATTGAAAGTAAGATCAATGGAAAAGCTGATGGAATCGATATTGGTTACTGGGAGAGCTTGCTATCGCAGTTGAAAGGTAATTTCAATTGTTAAATTTTGAAATGCCCAAAGGTTTACTTTATAATTTTTTCAAGTTTAACTCATATTTTGTTTGTTTTAACAGCTCATATGGCTAGGGCGAGGTTGAGGGACCGACACCAAGATAGTCTGAGGCGCAAATTAGAAGTACTGAAAGCTGAACAGGCTGTGGCGACCACTTCTACCGCGGAAACTGTTGAAAATGCTCCGAGTACCCCAGCATCCGTTAAAATTTCTTCGGTTGGGAGAGAAGCTGAACATAACGCAAGTGGTACGTCCCAGGATGAGAATAGTGAATCTGATGGGTATGTTATTGTACTTATTTCTCGATTGCATCATAGTTTAGAGTCTACGCTATGAAAGGAAGACGATTTGCTTAATTTTTTTTCATTGGTTCTATCGATTATGCTACATCAATGCATTAACTTACTGATCCGTTTGAATTTTACATATTTCCCAATTTTTCAGCGATGAAGAAGAAGCTGCCAATGCTTTGCTCAATGAATGTTTCCTGGCTTTTGAAAATGGAGGATACAGTCCCAAATTATTGACTCCTGAGCAGATAGAACCTGGCACTATTGTCGTAACAGAAGAAGATGATGACAAGCGGTTGGAATTTGCAAGAGTTCAAGTCATCGGAACTGGCAAAAAAGTTGAGGTAAGTCTTTATTTGCTTGATTTGCTATGACCAAATTAACGGGTAAGACCTCCATTATAATAATATGCTTGTTATTATTATGGTATTTGTGCCATTATCAGTTATCTGCACTTTCAGTAACAAATTGATCAGCAGCTTTACATTTTTAGGAGATAGAATGCTTAAGAAACCTTTGAAGTTTTAAAGATTAAAATTTCGCCGTTAACTTGAGCCCGCGATTTTGAAGCCCTAGAGAGACCTTCTTTTTCCACACTACAACTATCGTCCCATAAGTCTTTTGTCTTCCCTGTCCAAACTGATGTAAATAATCATTCTAAACCAATTAAAAGAGGCCATTGTCATCGTTGAGCTACTCCCAGATGAGTAATTTGGTTTGTCTACAGACCAATTGCTTCGCCTGTCGGAGACAGTTGGGAATGCGTCTGAAATTAGGGAGACAGTTGGGGTGGTATTTTTTGACATTTCGCGGGTTATCAACATATAAGATGAGAAGAACAATTCAATTTCTCTCATTTGAATTGTATCTCTAGGACAAAACCTCCAAGAATGTCTCGTTTTTCTCCTGTGAGACTTGGTGTTCCTCAGGAATCTTTATTAGTACATTTTCTTAACTCACGATGTTCTTCATTTCACGCAAGTTGAACTATCAATCTACGCTGGTGGTACAACCTTCTATACTGCGTGCAGAAGCGAGAAGTTGGTAAGGAGGCTGCAACGAGCACCGAATGAGCTGGTTAATTCGATGGTTCGTTGGCGGCTTCTTGTTATTGATGGCCGTCAGATTCACTAAAAGACGAAGATTACTACCGGAGGAATTAGAAGTGATGGGGTCAAAGGATTTGCTAAGTTACTACTACAGTGGAAACATGTTCTCTAATTCAAAAAAATGTGGCGACCGTCTTTTTGTTTCGGCTTCTTCTGTTGGGGCCGATTCGTTCCCCAGCATTGTCGACTGTTGCTTCATTTGGGATCATCGTTTCATCAGCTGTAATGATGTATACCGAACGCGACGATCCATTGCCCAAGCGATCCAGTATAGATTTGCACCATGTCATAAATGTTGTTTTAGAATTGGAGTCAAATTGTGGGAAATTCAAAGCTTACATACTATCAAATATTTGTCCAAAATGGTGCTTTCACGCCAATTTTTATTCCTGGCACTGACATGCCGGTCCGCTTCAAACATTTTTCGTATTTTGTTTGGTAACTGCCGGTTTTGGCTTAGGAGCTTGAAAGCTATCATTTAAGCAAGGTCAACCACGGTGAAATTAAAATAGTTTGTAGTAACATCACCTTTTTCCGTTTAACGCAAATCGAATTTTACTATTCCATATTTTTTTACTCTTATTTTTAATTTCCACAGAACGTCGTGGCGAAGGAAGAACTACTACTTCAGCGCGAAGCTAGAAAAGGCATGGGTGATGACGAAGCACAATTTTCAGTGGAAGCAGCTCTGGATAGTCAAATTTACCTATGGTCCGATAAGTACCGTCCTAGAAAGCCGAGATATTTCAACCGCGTCCATACCGGATTTGAATGGAACAAATACAATCAGACCCATTACGATATGGACAATCCCCCACCTAAAATCGTTCAAGGCTACAAGTTCAACATCTTCTACCCCGATCTCATCGATAAGAACAGCACGCCCGAGTACTTCTTAACGCCATGCCCGGAAAATAAAGAGTTCGCCATCTTGAGGTTCCATGCTGGTCCACCTTACGAAGATATTGCATTCAAAATTGTCAATAGGGAATGGGAATATTCGTATAAAAGAGGATTCCGTTGTCAGTTTCATAACAATATATTCCAGTTATGGTTCCATTTTAAGAGATACCGATATAGACGTTGAGAGATGTTGCGTGTAGTTTTAATTTTTTTTTTGTACATAGGAAGTATGTAAATTAATTAATAAACAATGCATGGTTTTAAATAAGATATTGTTTCGGTATTTGGAGGCTTCTGTAGCACGGTGCTTATGCTATGGGAATAACACGTCCTGTGCTATTAGTTGGACGGACATTTTTGGAGCCAACATAAGCGGGTCGTTAGCGTTATAGTTGTAGATTTCTGCAATTTACGATATCTGCATTTCTATATTACTGTATTATGTATTTTCGCGGTTTTTGATACTAAGAAACGTAATATCCCGGATTTTCTCGCGACCCTCAACTCAAAATTTGAAACCATTAAATTCACAGTAGAAGAAGAAGTGAACAATCAACTTCCGTTCCTAGATAGTTTAGTGATTAAAAATAATAATAAACTGGAAATTGACATCTATAGAAAGCAAACCAACAGTAATAGGTACATCATGAGCGATTCTGACCACTGTGGACAACACAAAATGGCCGCGATTAGCTTCTTAATTAATAGATTGGTTAAATTCCCTCTAAGTAGAAGTAGATTTAACAGAGAACTTAAATTCATAAAAAACGTAGCTATTTATAACGGTTACTCTTCTATAGAAGTCGATCGCACGCTTAAGAAAGTCCAACGTAGGCTTTACGTAAGAAATTCCACGACCTTAACCCCGGTAGAAACTAATAGTAAGAAATTCGTGAAACTCCCCTTTCACGGGATATCGAAAGACGCGAGGAAGGTTTTGAAGAGTCAAGATATGAACGTATGCTTCGGTTCGCGCAACACACTCAAAAATCTTCTCGGTAATCCTAACGATACGCCGAAAATGGGAGAAAGGTCGGGTATTTATAACATTGAATGTAGCCACTGTAATAAAGCCTTTATTGGTCAAACGAAAAGAGCGATAGAAACTAGATTCAAAGAACATATAAGAAACTATCGCTACGGAAGATTGGACGCGTCGAGCGTAGCACAACATATAAATGAAACCGGGCATAGTATTAAATTAGAAGACTTAAAATTGATTAAAGACGCAACGTCGCCGCGAGAATTAGATGCGTACGAAACAGTTTACATAAAAAGTAATAAAAATCTGATGAACAGAGAAAACGGACCGTTGTCGTACTGTGTCCTTTTTCACCTTTTGCAGTAGGCTGGCACTTGTTTATATTTTGGGTCATAAAAGAGATCTTCCCGTCCATCTGGCCGTGTTTTTCGCATGTCGTAGTTTAAGACGCGTAGAGGGTAGAATTAGGCACTTGTGAAACAATATTTCTTCTCGGAAGAAGCGATAGTACATGCAAGTTATTTTTCCCACGTCGTAGCTTCAAGGCGTGCAGGAGGTAGAAATAGGCACTTGTAAAGAATATCTGTTCTAAAAGTAGGGATAGTACATGCATGTTTAGTTTTAGAAAAAGTTTTCTCACATCATTCGGTCACCGGTTGATGATGAGGACCATTCGTGTCCTCGAAACGGCCGTCCCGGACTATTTATTATATTACTATACAATAAATTAAACTTGTGTGGTGCGGAGGTTGCCGATACTTATGTGTTGTTTACCATGTGTTGATTAGAAAAAAAATTATACGTTTCAATCTGCGAGGGAAATCGACTTTTAATCTATATTTAAAATAGGAAGCATACAACTACAACGCTGCTGTTGGGACACCCCCTGTGCAGGGGAAATCGGAGTTATTAGTGTTAAAATTAAAACAAGTTATCAAAAAATGTTTTACGGTGCTATTTACACCTACTCTCGCATTAGATGGCGCCACTCAATATTCTGAGAATCGGAATCGCTTGGACTTCCCGGGTTATAATTTCAGTCATCCATTAAACCATAGATGGCAGCAAAGTAGCAATTTATATACGGAAAAAACTTTATTATACAAACTTTCGGTTTTATTTTCATATTTTCCAAGTTTATTGTGTCCGATTCAAGTTTTTCTCCTGCTAGAGATAATGGTAAGTGGTATTTTCCATAACATTTTCATTCGTAATGGACTTCTTCGCGATCTCAGATTGAATAATGATAACGATGTAAGAGGTTATTGCGGCAAACATCTGCAAACAGTAAACATGTCTGTCATTTGTTTTGAATATTCAGCGGGAAATTCAAACATTTGTGCAACGATGGATAACTTGAACGTTGATGTATTTACCGCGGTTATCAAGTTGAAATCGACATCAAAGAAGCCGCAGACGTGGAATTTTATATTTTTCTGAGCCAAGTGTAAACAGAAGTCGCGCACCTAAAAAAATAAGTGTAAAAATTGGTACATTTTAATTAAAAAAAAGATAATTTTAAGCATAGCGGACTTAATGTTTTCTTTGAATCTATGGCATGAAGTTGGTTGCAGAACACTTCTGTTTATGATATTAAAATTGTTTTTGTTGTCTAGAATTTAGAGTTTATTGTTGGTTTTATTAATATTTAAAAAGAAAATAAATAAAATGCTTCAGGTTTCTAACATTGGCAATGTAAAGATTCCTATAATTGTAGATTTCCATTTAACCGAGCGCTCCAACCTAACTAAAATAGAATTGCCAACTTAAAATATTTGACTTATTTTTTTTACAGAGTTATGCTTAAAAATTATTTTTTTTTTGTAACTAATCACGTTATTTTCTTATAAATTGAATTTACCTCAATTTTCAATGCCTTTTCTACCGGATTAACATGGTACAAAGCATGAACGAAGAATACTGTTTTGCCTACCTGAAAAAAGAATTGCAAGAAAGACCCTAATTGTTCACTAGAATTAAAATAATTCCATTGTTTACCTCGTTATGGGTCTTTTCCGCGAAAATTATAATTATGAATATCTCCAAAACTTGGACGAAAGCCCACTGGCAGCTGAAATAGGCGTCTACGCCTGGAATATCCACGTTCATGTAGTGCATTATATCGAAGGCGTTCCGGAATTGTCTAGCACAGATGGCGAAAGCCGATCCCATTGCTAACAGTAGCTGAAGACCGTAGAGATAGTTGATTAGGCCGAGAAGGTCGCAAAGCTCGTTGAAAATGTTGTGAATGGTCGCTAAAAGCTCCAAGTATGAGTTTTCTGTAATTTTTAAGTATTTCATTAGTTGAGTTCGTTTGCATTTGCGCCATAGTAACTATAGGGAGAATACAGCAGCAACAGCATTTCAGCGCCATCAAAATGGCTGTTCTTCTTTAAATCCGCATATTGTGATGACCGATAAACCAAGTCTTGGCAGCAAGAACGAATACGTTTTTCGAGCAATTTTTTAATTCTAATCTTTCAATAAATATTCAAGAAATCACGGCTCTAATTACATATTGCTTTTATTGCAGCAGGTAACTAATGTCGTAAAAGCAAACATTCATGATATGAATTATAGCTTACCTGCTTTTACCAATCTAGGGGAATTCCGTTTTTCTCCACTAACATCATCTCTCATCTTTGATTTTAACTTCTTCAATATGCGATTTATTACGGAAAATCTTTTCCACAGTAGGTATATTAAGGTGGCTAACTGGACTTTGAACAAACCGCCTGTTAGTATTGGATAGTATGACGTTATTAGATAGATAGTTGTCTCGGTTTCGATGAAGAAAATATAATCGGGGATGAAGGTCATTAAAAATTCGATAGCCACTAACGAAACTCCGCCAATAATAAATTTTTTGTTATATTCTCTAGTGACTCTCTCTCCAAGCTTTTCTACGAGGAAAATTCTATTATCTACGATATTGAGTCGATGAAAGAAGGCTATGAATTTCTTATTGTAGACGCACATCACTAAAATCGCCGTGGTCTGGCTGATTATACCCGAATACAATTCGAACATGTCCGTGGCTTCTGATATGGAATCGTCCAGGTCCTTAACGTTGTTTCCGGTTGCGTAAATGAAACAGCCGAAGAAACTTCCGGCTACTACGACGTTAAATATTAAATTTGGATATGATACTTTTAACTTGTTCTGCCTTGCGTTCATCTTGAAGCAGGATAAACTAAAAAAATTCGTGATGTACGTCAAAGGTGCTATGGAATTGTAGAATTCTTCCATTGTTTTTACGATATTCGATAATCACGGCTAACGCGATGTCCGCGTCCATTACTTTCTTAATGGCACATTCTCGACGCGTTAGTTAATTTTGTAAATTGCTCATCAAGTCGTAAGCTCCCACTTATTGACCTGCCAAACCGTAACTTCATAGAGTAGTTTACTAAATTAAAGTTACAGAAAAAAGGCGTGATGTATTAGGTAGGGAGTAATCGTTATGGGAAGTATGAAGTATGTAATTCCTTTATTGCTCTTTTAATAACTTCCACCTATATATCTTTTTGCTTTTTTATGACGTGTTGTAATGGTGGTTTCCGGGTCTGGTGCTTATTCACGAGGACCTGGACACTGTTCTAGACCTGATAGCCGAGGAAGATACCATTCTGGGCAAAAGAAAGGCAAAAAGAATTTCGCCATTGATTGCTGTTACATCGAAAGTTGTCACTCTTGCTGGAAGATGTGTTAAGCCTATATTCACTAAACAAATTGATGAACATCTGAATACCATGGCCACGCCAGGAGCCAACGGTCAGGTTGAAGGATTTGCTTTCTGCATCAATGGAAGATCAGAACGATGTAGTTAAGGTGAGACGGGAACTGAGCCTTACGAGGAATTACCTTTGGGCGTGTTCCGGAAGAAAGCGCAAACAAGGTTATCGTTAACGTTGCCAACTGGAGGTAACGAACTATGGTCGGCTGGAAATTAAGCGAAGCGAGCAAGGCGCTATGTAGAAAGTTCATTGTGAAAGACCACGTTTTGGTCTAACTCTTGCAACGTACAACCAGGGGAAATCGTAGAAAGCTAAACCATGAGGGCCCACACGTAATAAAAAGAGCAGAAAAGCACGATCAGTGGTGGTCGAAAATCAGAAAGATTCTTCTTGATCGCAGAGGAAATACAGAAGTTCAACAAGAATTGGAAGGAATACTCCTTAATTTATAGTAACACAACAGAAGTTCATTTATTTAATTCATGCATAGTTACAATAATCGACAAAAATATTGCAACCAATAAAATTACAACATAATCCTTCTTTAATGTTTTTCATGCTATACATTTATTGTGGTATTAAAATTGGCACTTTTTGCACCAGACGAGATCTCAAATTGGATTAAAATGACTACGTAAGTGGTGACAGCTGCTATTATCTAAAAAATAACAAAGAAGTAGTGTTAGAGCTAAATTATTTGGCTGGAAAATTGTTTTGAGCATCTTGAATTTATTTATTTTATGATTAAAATTAAAGAACTAGCGACTTACCCTTTGCAATAACGTCCAATCTAAAGCAAAGAAACCATAAGCCGTGAAAGAGAGCCTATTGTTGTAGAGTTGTAACGAGATAAGTTGAAGGTGTTTGGTTTTTTGGTTGATGTCGTCCTTGGTGGCTAAATTGTTCCATATATCGTGGATGTAGGTGGCAGTTTTGTGGGCCTGGAAATAAAGAACTAATGGAAGAAACATACATATTGTAAAGATACTTCCATTATCACTGTGAAATTAATAGTTTATACGCTATTTGCTTTAAGAAAGTTGCCTACAGTTACTGCAGAAAGCAGCCTCCAGATTTCCTAATGTCGTCAGATCTTGAGATCCCTTTGCTAAAAGATAGTTCCGTCTTTGGGTGAGCGCCACATGGATGCTGTCTTCTATAGGGCGCAAGGAAGGTTTGATCAAATGAATGGCATGTTCGCTGTTTTTTTTTGCCAGCTTATAGCAGAGTGGCTGGTTTATCTGCCATAGAGACTAGAGAATAAGTTGCTCAACTGGATTGCCATGCTGATTACTTGTGTTGCCGCTAAAACCTCCACCAACGTTAGATGGCCACACGTCTTCATGTACAATAAAAGCAATATCGACAAAATGCTCTTGGGAAATCCCCAAAGAATACGCCCGAACATTTCGGATATTACCGCTAATTAGGGAAGATGTCGGATTCTACACTAGACACCCAAAGCATTCAGAAATGGCATTTAGGTGTTAGGCGGAAAGAAGATAATCCTGCCTCACCTCAAAATCAGCTCTTAGAAGATCTTCATCCTTGTCAACAGATGGTTCATCCTCAGGAGTTGCTTGAGAGGAAGAAAAAAGAAAGTTATAAATAGATGAAGAGAAAAAGTGACTGGAGGCCCTCTTGACCAAGAAGATAAAACGAGAGGGTGAGAAAAAGGTGACAGACACACTAGGCCGCAGTATGGAAGGTAATTTATAACTGGGAAAGGATAAAATGTCGATTTTCGTTGAAGAAATTTTGAAGGATGGGTACCAAAACTAAGGAATGAAGCTTAAAAACCTGAAGAATCCGTGTCGATTCCTCAGCCTAAACCCGGACTAGTCTCGAATTAAACGATCCTAAAATAGAGGTTGTCGCTAAACCTGTTAAATTGCATAAAGAAGAAAACTCTATTGCTTTATGCCAACATTGGCGAAGTTAGATTCGCTACAGTGCTTAATAAACCTCACAGTACTATTAGCATGAGGAAAAGAGAAACATCAGCAAAAATTGTAAACCCAACAACACCCGAATGCGACTTAAATACGAACGGTCCGGATTCTAAAGCTCGCAGGATGGAGATGGGGATCTCCGAATCCAAGATTTAGCTCGAGTCGCTGTTGAGAGAAGAAATATCGCATCTAACTCCAATTAGAGGCGTTCTTGATGATTCAACGAAATATAATTGTATCGAATTACCTCTTTTTCTTCGCTGATCCACATATTGATCACCGCACGGATTTTTATCAATATTTCAACGACCCAGAGGATTTCCAAAATCATCAGATAAAGCTGTGACGGTAACAGCAGAATAGTGTATCAGTAGCACAATAACGGTGAGATCAACTATAGCAGATCCAAGAATGCTCGCGGGAGCCAACAGATTGAAACGAAATGCAATCTTGGAGAGCTTTCTGTGTAGGAAAGCGTAATATCTGATTCTACGCGGATTGTACTCAATTTAAAGCTCTCCAGCAACTTTGGCCTCTAGCAGATAGCGAATATGTTTAAGAATTGTATAGTTGACCAGTTCGTTAAATGCACAGAGGCAGATTCCGACGAAGAATATAATTCTGCTTCTGCCGGTATAATCGACTTGGGAATAAACGTGTTCCACGGCGTAACTATCACTTTGACGATGAAGATCAAATGAAAGGATATCAATTCGCAATTTAAGCTGTAACGCAGGCGAAATCCATTGTTCAGTATGTGGTACGCCTTCTTAATTTCCAATAGGACCTTTTTGTTACATTTCCTAACGTAGATGTAATAAACCGGCCACGCCGATAACAACCCAGAAGTTCACAGTTCAGAATAGAATAAGATCTTCTTTTTAACGTGGAAATGGCCGCTGTAGGATTTCCCAGCCATCGGTATACAATGGGCGAAGCCCAAATAACACGGAATTGCCCATGCGAAGTTGAGAACCTCGCAACGTCTTCTAAATTAATGAACGTGCAACCAATTATCTTGCCAATGATAAGGATGCTTCTGATCTCCTCTAAAAAAGGTCTTCCTTACTTTGACGAAGAGGAAGTCAAACAATTTCGTTTTGAATGCTGCCATTATCGAATGAGAAGCGAGAAATGCTTGATTGAAATGTTTTAATGGCGCTTTCCAGCAAAAGTCATTATCGTTATTGAATTATTGAACTATTGCGGCTTATTAAGCTTCAGCTATTGAGGAATTATAATTTTACCATTTGTAATTATAACTGAAAACTTTCAGTTGCTCCTTATTGCTTATTTTGCCATTGCATAATGCGCTGATGCCTTTTGGCCGTTAATATGTTACCTTCAGGTTTCCCGAGCGCATTCAAGGTGATAGTGAAAATTCGTATTCGGGGCAGTTCTACCAATTCGAAAATTTTTAATATGTTTTGCCATGAAGTTGGTGCTAAATTTGGTGAATTTATTTTGAACAAAGTGCTTGAACACTCTGTATTTTTTGACAACCGTTTCGAAAGCATTTTTCGAAAGCAGGTTTTCGTTTCTTCCTTAAACCTCGAACGCCATTCGTGATAGATCAATTTTCTCTTCGGGTTCAAAACAACTGCAAAAGGCTACAGCCGGATAAGCTACGTCACTGCACAGATTTGACAATTTTTTTTTCTGAAGTAGCTTTATCTATAATATTAAAGTCTGTTAAGTTTCAACTGTACAAAGTTTAAAGTTGTTGAGTAAATAATTTTTGAAAAAAATATAAAAAAAACAGCACGATAATTCAGAAAACTTACCTCATTTTGAAGCGCCATCCTTATCTTAATGTTAATCCAAATAAATGCTACCGTAAGGAGGCTATACCCAGCATACCAAACGGTTAAAATCAAATCTATTCGACCATGTTCGAGCACGACCATAATGGAGGTGACCCATGCATAGACGCAATTCGTCAAAAAAATGAACATCGAGTGTAAACTTCCAACGATGGTCGTATCGAGGAGGTAGTTATTTTCCAAAATTAATCCGCTCAATAAAAAATGTGCCTGGCAATATTCCTTTATATGCGGCATATTGCCGCTAATGGAATTTTGAAGCCCCGTGTTTATACGTGAAAAAATATCGCGAATTCCTAAGTAATAACTTCGAACCAGAAACGTTTCCGTGCTCATCAACTGCGCGTGAGTTATAAAGTAAAAATTGGCAGCTATAATTATCAACATTGAGCTCTTTCGCAGAAGCACCAAGTTGATTAGCATCAGAAATAGTGAAGTTATTACAAAAATTACAACTTCCTTCCTTAAATCTCCATTTTTGTATCTACAACTTCTAACGGAAGCATCTACATCGTCAACTTCCATTAAGAAGCGTCTGATTTTGTTTCTTCTAAACAAATGAACCACGTATCTCATGGTTATCTCCGATGCGGTGCTTAGGCAATACACGAAATTTGTTGCTACAGATACCTTGGTGATGTTCAAAAATGTGATAGATAGAATGTTGAGTGAGGTTACACAACCAAGTACGAAACAACAAATCAATACGGGCAACGAAAGTAGGAACCGTAAACGTCGATTTTGAAGCGAATTGCTTGTTGGGATCTGAAAAAGCACCATCCCAAAAACTTGTCCTAGGTATAAGACAGGTTTAATCGATCTTAGGAATGTTAAATGTGAAGTTTGCCGTCTATCCATTTCCCGAGTCTATCTCCGTTTAATTTTTCAGCGTTTTCTACGATAAATTTAATGGTGATCGTTTTTATTTGGCAAGAGTATCGGGAAAACTGAACACGAACTTTACATCCGTATCTTCTTTAATAATTTCGCCATTCATAAATGAATTCGAACAACTCTCATTTCATTATGCTCTTGATTAATTACGGTGGAAGTGCATTAAAGTTATTAAGAATAACGATTTTGGTGTAATTTGATAGGTATTTTTAGAATTGTCACTAGGGAAGTACGTTTTGCCGTATTTGGTGTACAAAGATAATTGTTTTGTGCACGACATATCCATTTATTGTAATAAATATAACATATTAAACTTAACAAACGAGTAAAAATAGGCGTTAATTCGCGAAAACACAGAACAGAGTGACAAAAAAAAGAAAACAACGAAAAATAAGTATTGTGTGTAAAAATTCCTTCTGCACCACAAGAGGATTCGTGGATTGCCATTATCAATTCTTAATCAATTTCAGGTTTTTTTTATAACGGGTTCCGCTTATGCGTTCGATTCTATCCTCTCTTATCTGTAGCACCTAATGTTCTCATTAAATCTGGTGCTTATTTTATAAATTCTCGACCTTTCTTTCATGCTCGGTTTATCTTGCGGATTGCCTAGAAGGTTTTTGAGTGTGTTTCGCCAACTGGGACATACGTCCGTAACTTGACCCTTAATAGGGGGAAGGGGTTAAGGTCGTGGAATTTCTTACAAAATCTATGTTGGACTTTCTCAATCTATAGAAGAGTAACCATTGTAAAAGGGATGGAAGGTGATGAAAAGGCAGACAAGTTGACTAGAGAAGCAGCGATTATGCCCTTCATCGGTCCTAACCCCTTCTGTGGTCTCAAGTAATTAAAAGATGGGAGGACGATCAAAAGACCTCGTAGTGGGAAATGTTCCAGGACAAAAACAGGCTAAAACATTCATTCAGGCTCGCCTAATTACCGTCTTAGGCAAGCCTGAGTGTTATCTATACCTCCTACTCAATCTAGGAAAAGCTGAAGATCAAATCTATCGTCTGCGCCAAGAAGATCTGGAGACGGCAGAACAGATTCTATGCAAATGTGTTGCCACCAGTCACACTCGACACCAAGAGATTTAGAGATATTTTTTGTAAAAAAAATCGAACACCCTGTATACAATTTTGATTCTGACCTTTTGGCAATGTTTCAGGCAAGAAATGACCATGTTAATGGTCTGCACTGATAGATTTTGAAGAAACTGGCGTAATGGACAGCGATTGCACTGAGATTAGCAAGTGATTTTTTGCAAAATTAAGACAAAAATTAATGGTTTCTCTCAAATACATAGCAGCGATTATTTGGTTCAATTAGGCCATTCTCTTCCTCGAGTTCTTTAAATAAGCATATTTCCCAGAGATGTGTGGGTGGAATGATAAAATAATGAGGATGACACCCGCTAATTGCGACGAATGAGGCGGTGCTCGGGATTCTCTACTCTTCCAGTTTTTTTCCCCTCGTCATTCGTCCTTATGCCTACTCCTGGAATGGTGACGTTGCACCATAAACAGTGAATAATTTTTTAAAAAGATCTGGATTCGGGTTGGTCTTGTCGAACGAAGAAGATCTGAAGGATGACATAGTTGATGAAGAGAAAGTAGACCGACCGACAAATGTGAATCTTATTTTAGCATTATATACTTTACATAAGTTATACAGTTAACACCTTTGTAAACCATCAATGGATTTTTCTTACAACTGGCTGGGTTATTCGCCCAAGTACATACACTGCCGTTCAGAGAAGTTCGGTCGGTTGGTAAAAAACATGAAA
>LR737407.1:633116-644221 GCA_902655005.2 Marronus borbonicus
TGAAGGTCCGCTTGTTGAAGTCGACGTTTTACCGTACTCGCCGAAACTTGTTCTTCACGGCCGCGATTGACTTCGGCTGCTATTTGTGGCGCTGTTAATTTTCTATTGCGTTTGCTTAATAATGCAATTCTCAAATCTTCAGCTTTTGTTGTTTTCCTAGATGCTCCAGGACGAACACGATTTTCTATAGTTCCAGTTGTCCGATATCGCTTTATGACGTCATTTACTGTTGAACTTCTCATATTTATTTTTTCAGCAATTTGTCGCCCCGAATATCCTTCTTCAAACAACGTAATAATGCGGGAACGTTTTTCTACACTGGTAGGCTTGCCACGTGCCATTTTGAAGTAAATTTTCTTAAAACTTTCGCGCAAAAACGACAGATGCACACCAACACACAAATTTATATGTTTACGCCTGTGATAAATAAACAAGAATGATGCTGCGGTATATTTCCTAAATGTATTGTTCGTTAATAATCCCCAAACGGCCCGTTTCAAAAGATCGGTACTTCCGAGAAATTCTTGGAATGAAGGGACTTTATTGTGGTCGTCGCAATATTTCTACTTTACATAATAATTCATGGCTTTAATCCCTTAGAAAAGAGTGTATGCTTAATATTTTTCTAATTTTATGTATTAATAATTGTATACAGTGCGATACAATAGATTTTTATTGTATGACCGAACTTCACTGAACGGCAGTGTACATTAACGGCGTAAGGGCAATCTACTATCACACGAGTTTCGCAGATAATGCCTTTCGCTTGTCGGACAAAAACGTAAAAAAAAAAAAAAAAAACCATACAAAAGAAACTAAAAAATTAAATCATGCAAAATTTACAAGAACGATGGAAACCATAGTACTTCAAAGATTCGCTTCAGATATGAATTGTTGTATGCAAAAAGAACTTACCTCATCTTGAAGCTCCATCCTCATCCTAATGTTTATCCAAATATTTGCCAACGTCACGAAATTAACCCAAACGTACCAAACGGTTAAACTCAAATCTACTTGACGATGTTCAATTAAAGCTGTAATAGAGGTAACCCATCCGTGAATGCCAAACGTTAACAAAATGAACGACGACTGTAAACTTCCAACGATGGTCGTATTAAAAAGGCGGTTATTTTCCAGAATTAACACACTCAAGGAATGGTGAGCAAGGCAGTATTCTTTCAGGCGCAGCATGTTTACATTGCCGCTAACGGAACATTGAAGACTCCTGTTTATGTCCGAAAAAATTTCGCGAATTTTCAAGAAATAGATTCGAAGCACAAAGATGTCCGTGACCATCAACAGCCCATGCATTATATAATAAAAATTAGCAGCTACGATTATCAACACTGAGTTTTTCAGAAGAAGCGCCAAGTTGATCAGCATTAAAAATGCTGAAATGATTGCGAATATTACAAGTTCCTTCCATAAATTCGCATTTTTGGATTGAAAATTCCCAACAGATGTGGCAATACCACCAATTCCTATCAAGAAATTCCTGATCTTGTTTCTGTTAAAGAAATAAACCGTGTATCTCAAGATTATCTCTGATAACGTGCTGAGGTAATATACAACATTTACTCCGACAGTTACCTTAGTGATATTCCGGAAAATCGTAGATAAAACGGTATGTGAGGTTATACAACCAAGTACCAAACAACAAATCATTACGGGGAATGGAATTAGAAAACATAATCGATGGTCTTGTAAGGAAGCGTCTGTTGGAATTTTGAAGAACACCATGCCAAAAGCTTTTCCTAAGTATAAGGCAGGTTTGATAGATGTTAGAAACATTAAATGTGAAGAAGTTTGGGGTGTATCCATTAAAAAAGTGTATGTTGGCTCGATATTACAACTTGTTCTGCAATAAATTTAATGGTGGTTGTTTTATCTAGTGGAAGTATCGATCAAACTAAGAAACGAGTTGTACTCCATATTACCTTTAATAATTTCGAAATTCATAAGTGAATTGGAGTAATTCTCATTGGAATATGGTCTTAATTAATTGCAGTGGTGCGGTGTAATTTGATGGACAAACCCATTACTGTAATAAATACAATGTATTAAACCTTACAATAGTGTAAGAATGGCAAGAATTCAGGGTAAGATGGGATATAAGCGTAAACCTGATCAACAAATTGGAAGATCGGTGTGGCAAAAATAGATTAATACTGAATGCAAATAAAACTATGCGTAGCGAAAGACGCTAAATTTGTCGAAATAACAGCGGACAATAACACATGCTGCGATATATCTTGTCGCAAAATTTAACCTAGCCTTCTATGAGGCACTAAGCCTGAAAGTCGCTTTGAATTTGCTAGGATTAACGTCTACTATTTGTTGGCATATTCATTCATGTTAAATTGCGAAGGGGAATGGCAAGTATCTACCAAAATAATACGATCAAGCAAGTTGCAACCATAACGGTTTACAGTTAACGAAGGATTAAACCAAGGAGGAGTGCTGAACCCGATTCTCTTTATAATAACAATGGACGCTGTCTTAAAAGAATTTAATGTAAAACTATATAAAAGCAATATAAGTTACAGGAAGCCAAGACCGCTTAAACTTGCAGAGTGCGCTTTTGCTGAAGATCTGTCGATACGTGCGGAAATTGTCTCTCCAATGATGGAAAATTTAAAAACGAGGCAACCGCAACGTGATGTTAGGGTCTCACGGTGCAGCCAATGTCAGAGAGATCTGCTTTTTTTGAGAAGAAAAACAATCTTGTTGTTTGCAAGGATGTTAACGGCTTGATGGAATGTTTGAATTTCTAGCATGATGCAATTGAATAAAGGCTATTCATAGACTCTTTCAAGCTTAGTTTGAAAGCTGTATTACTTTACAACGGCGACAGTCTTCTATTTCATGCAGTTCACACGAAGGAGATTTATAAAAACAGCCCTCCTTGACTGTTGTTTTTTATGTATGATGGGACAAAAGTATACTTGGACGGCTGCCAAGCGACGAGTGTACACAAGGCTCACTTTCGTGGAAGTTTACTGCGTATCGTCCAAGTTTGCTTTTGTGCCATTGTACGTGGGACAGTAGGGATAGGAATGGCGTGCAAGAAATCTTAAATATTGTTACCGATCCTCTCGCGGACTCACCCTTTCATATAAACCTCGGTTTGATGAAAAACTTTATAAAAAATATGAAAAAGGACAGACCTTTAAGTACTTAAGAGAAAATTTCCGCAATCGCCTTACATCGTCACCTTCCTCTAAAGTGCGATACAAATTGGTTTTGTACGGATATATTCTATTTGCTTCGCAAATTCTTTGTAAATGCGTTTTATTCATGTTTGTATTTACGTTTAGATTTCGTCGAGACAGTGTGGGAGCTTCATATATTGAGTTTAAAGTAATTAAAGTACCTACACCAGCTTCATCATAGGCGTATTTTATTCTGAATAACCCACGGTTGGTAATATTTTGACGTATTATTAACGGAAAAAATGCTTTACATGTGACGAAAATAGTTACCATATCACTGTTAACGGCCGACTTTCTTTAACTAAGCAGAGTTAAACCCCCAAACCTTTTACAAGAGTCGTTTCACTTATTCGGAGACACACGGTATGTGCACGTCCCTGTCTCATAGGTTATTGCTATTGCAGCTAAAATCTGCATTATCCCTAGAGCTGTGCCAAAGGCTACTTGTAACCATTAACGAACGTATAAAAGAATAGATAGTTTCTAGTAAAAGAAAAAAAAAACAAAAAACTTCTTTTAACATTACGATAAGCAAAAAACAGTCGCAAATTAGACAAAATTCAACGATCTATTTAAAAAATAAATTATAGCTTACCTCATTTCGAAGCTTCATCCTTATATTTATGCTTAGCCAAATAATCGCTAACGCAAAGAAGCTAACCCAAACAAACCACATGGCTAAAACCAAATCTATTTGACCGTGTTCGCTTAATATCATAATGTAGGTGACCCATCCATGAATGGAACTCGTTAACGAAATGAACATCGAGTGTAAAGTTGCAACGATGGTCGCATTGAAAATGTAGTCATTTTTCAAAATTAATCCGCTCAACAAAGAGTGAACGTGGCAATATTTCTTTATGTGCGACACGTTTACGTTGCCCCTAACGGAATTTCGTAGAGTCTCGTTTATATGCAAGAAAACTTCGCCAATTGTCAAGAAAAAACTTCGAAGTAGTAACATCTCCGTGATTACCAACTGCATTTGAGTCAGGTAATAAAAATTGGCAGCTGTAACGATCTTCAACGAGCTTTTCAGAATCATCGCTGTATAGAGTAAGGCTTGCGATAATAAAAACATTTCGAAAATTACAATTTCTTTCCATAAATTTGTATTATTGGATCTAAAAGTTCCAATGGAAACCTCTACATTATCAATTTCCATCAAGAAGCTTCTAATTCTGTTTCTGTTAGAGAAATAAACCAGGTATCTCATGGTTATCTCCCACGCAGTGCTTACGAAATGCATATAATTTATCTTAACAGTTATCTTACTCAAGAATTCGACTGATAAAATGGCAAGGAAAGCTATACAACCAAACACGAGAGAGCAAATCAATACGGGCAATGGAATTAGGAACCATAATCGTTGATTTAAAAAGGAATTATTTGCAGGAATCTTAAAAAACACCAAACCAAAAACTTGTCCTAGGTATAAAGCGGGTTTGATTGATTTTAGGAATGTTAAATGCGAAGTTCGATGCGTATCCATCTCCCAAATTAGTTTTGGTTTGATTTTTCACCTTGTTCTGATGGTGGTTGTTGTACTTAGCAAGAGTATCAAATAGAACTGAAGAAATACGTTATTCAGAAATTAATTGGAAACGTTCCCATTTCAATAAGCTCTTGACTAATTGCGGTCGTAAAAGAAAGGCATTGTTAACTTATTAAAGATAACGATTAATTTTAGGGGTGTATTTTTAGTGTTGTCTCCAAGGAAACATGTCCATGTGTCGTAAGCATGTATCTTTGTCTACAATTTCTTTTGAAGAAATGTATTGATCGTTTGGGGTTACTTTTACGTCCACTTAATCTGTCGTATATGAGGTTGTGCCCATCAGCGTTGTTGGAAAAATTGCGACCCTTGTGTCGTCGCTATGGCAAAATTCCATCCGCCGGAATTAGTCCCTGGATATTATGTCCTTTTTCCGAAAATCTGCTTGCTCAAACGATGAAGTGATTGCAGTGGCTGTTACGCTAATTACCAGGATAAACAGTCCCAAGAACGTCAGAATTATGTTACCATTGAGTAGATCGTTATTATCCGAGATCATCTGGGTTAGTTTTAGATGATAACTAGCGTGATTAATGATACGATCCATTCTTTGGATAACATCAGAAGTTCTGATGCTGTTATTGATATTGGAAAATAGCACAGAAAGTTCGTTCAGAACGGTTTTCAATAAAAATGTTTCGGCGTAGATGTATTCGATGCGTAAGCAATAATATAGACCTGCCTCTATGGAATGGGTATTTAAAGAACTGACACTGGATATCCAGTAATCAGAACCAGTTGCTGTTATGCTAATAATGATAAAAAATACCATTTCCCTTTTCATATTGGGCGACTTTCGTCTGTCTACATCCAACAAGTCATCCAGTTTAGCGATCTCAGTTAGAAACGCCTTCAGTTCTTTTCGGCGAGCAAAATAGAGGAGATACCTGAACCACATCTCGAAGGAAATGGAAATGTGCTCCACCAAAAGGGACGCGTCGCTTACATCGCTTCGGTTTATATAGTTGTATTGCAAAATGCTTATGGAGGCTATCGAACACAAGCGAAAAAGACAACAGATTACAAATAAGCAAATCAAGTAACCCATAAATGTGAGAATTTTCTTCTTCGGTTTTGCAACATCGAAAAAGACCAAACCAAAGCATTTTTCCAAAAACAGCAGCGGTTCAATGTAATGTAGAAAGGGTACTTTTAAAGGTTTCGCCATCTTAGATATAAATCGAACTCTCGAACTTGTTACATTAATCTAAATTCATGTAATGTCGATATGTTGCTACAACTTAATTTATTTAGTACGTATCAACCTTAAGTAATTGCCTAAATGCCGACAATTTGCTTAATTGGACGAGTTGGATGGCTTAATTAATTAAAGGATGAATATTTTTGTTAAGACCCCTATACGAGGGTAGTCTGAAAAGTTTCAAGTCTCACCATAAAGATGGCGTTAATCATCGAAAATATTCCGGCCTACGCCTACGTTGAAAGATACTTATGCTCAATTGTTGCTTAACAGTCGTTTATGTCAGTAAAAAGTGAAAAAATCGAATATCGATCGCCATTAAATTCTTGCATTTGCAGGGCAATACGCCTTTTCAGGACACAGCAGATACGCTAGAGGCTGAAACGCAGACAGGAATTTGAGGAAATGGATGAATTTGAATACTTGGGAGCAACTATATCAAGAAAATGTGAAAAAGAAAAAGAAGTAGAAGCGAGAGTAATGAATCACTTTATGCGAGCGAAACAGCTGTCCAGAAAGGCTAATATACGTCTGTACAAAACTGTTCGAAGACCAATTGGACTGTATGGCAGCGGAACTTGGATATACAAACACCCAAATACCCAAGGGAAATTAAGAACATGGGAAAGAGAGAAGGCGAAGAATGGAAACCAAAGATAAGAAATCTATGGAAGAGAACACCCAAGCTATGGCACTGAATGGCCTGTTAAAAGAGTTATAAATATTATTTTCGCGGAAAGCACAACAAATAGGTTGGTAGCAGTTATAAGGGAAGTTATCAATAAATGCTTCGCCGATTCCAAAAATCGAGTAAAAAGTACGGTGAAGCATTTAATTTAAAAAGTGTACAAGAAAGTTTTCAGATTGTTAAAATCCTCATGCTTTTCCTCGCCGAACACGCTGTATATACGTATAAAACAATACATTTCGACGTAAGCACTTACCTCATTTACGACGTCCATACGTTCTTTTAAAGTAATCCATATGAACAGCCAGCAGGAGTTCCATCCAACGAAGATCCAGTCTACTTCATAATTATCAAACCAAGCTTCCATATTTCATGGCACGAACCCTATTGAGGATGTTACCATAGCAAATAGTGACAAAAATGTACCAATTACAGTAGCATGTAGTAGGTCAGGTCATCGTTGTTATAGAGCACCTGGGTCAGTTTTAGATGGATTTTGGAGATCTAAGTTTTGATAATTGGAAAATAGCGTACCAAGTTCGTTTACAATAGTTGTCAGTAGGAACATTTCAGTAGTGACATATTGGACATGGAGGCAGTACTACAAATTTGGTTCTATCGAAAGAGCCTCGAAAGAACTCGCTGTACTGAACCAAAAGTTGAGTGCACTTACTGCTATGTTGGCAACTATAAAAAGTATTAATTCCCTCTTCGTAGTTAATGGTTTTCGATTGTTTATTTCAAGCAATTCATCCAATTTATTGATTTCAATTATAACTTTTAAATTTTTTATTACCAACGATATAAAACAGATACTTGAGCGTAATCTCACATGCGATCTAAATATACTCGACCAGTGTGGAAGCGCCGATCAAAATTCCAGCGAAAAACACAGAAGGCTACCGAGAATGGACCAATGGATTTGAGAAGTTTGCCGTTCGAAGTTGAAGCATCGAAAAACACCATTCCAAAGCATTTTCCCAAGAACAATATAGGTTGGATGTATTTTTAAACAGGCTTGAACTTGTTACACTAACGATTGGTTATGCAACGTTCAGGTGATAATTCTATCCAGCTAGGCTCCAATTCCCAAAACATGTTCTCGCATTTGATGCGGTAAACGTTGTTGACGTAGTTACCAAAACAAATAGTGCCAGAAAGGTACCAATTACGTTAGTAGTGAGTCGGACGTTATTATCAAAGATAATCTGGGTTAATTTTAAGTGCTTGTTCGTATAAGGAATGTAGTCCTCCATTTTTTTTGGAATTCTTTGGATCCTTTGATGCTGTTATTGATGTTGGAAAATAGTGCAGCAAGTTCTTTTAGAACGGTGCTTAGGAAAAAAATTTCTAAAAAAAATTACTATAGCCAGTAACATAGAGATGTTTCTATCGATAAAGAATATACAGAACTCGCGATATATAACCAGAGATTAGCTGCAATAAAATACCAATTCTCGCTTCATATTTAACGATTTCCGCCGGTCTACTTTTATCACCTCATCTAGCTTATCGATCTCGGTTAGAAACGCCTCCATCTCTTTGCGGAATTTAAAATAAAAAATTAAATCGGTAGCACTGCTTACGTTGTTCTTTTTCGCGTATTGAAAGCGCACAACGTTATTGGAAGCTATGAAATTCCGCCGCAAGAAACAACAAAATACTGATAGACAAACGACGTCACCAACGAATGTGATAAGTTTGCTTTTCGATTTTGAAATATTGAGAAAGACCATGCCAAGAATTTTCTTAACACTAGCAGGTGGTGGATGTGGCTTCTCGGATGCGTGCCATACTCGATCTAAATCTAACGCTCGAACTTGTTAGACTGACAAGTATTTTGATGAAATATGATGTTTCGACGATGTTATTTGTAATATCGATTGGACTTAAGTAATTGGAAAACGGTCATTAGCCCTCCGAACTGGTTTAGTTTACAATTAAATCATTTGTGGAAACTACGTAATAATACATAATCATCGTTACTGTCCAACAGATACTTAAATCTAAGCAGAGGACAACATTTTTTTGCAAACAGGTAGATAACTAGTTACATTTACTTCCAGGACAAATAACGCTGCATAGTTACATTACATTTGCTACACATAACAAAGATGAAATATAGAGGCTCGGGCAAGGACAGAATAAAAATAAGATAACGTTTCCATCCCGATCCGATGTTAGTTTGGTTGTTTAATTTTTCAGTGGCATCTTGGACCTCAGTTTCAGTTATCAAATACATACATTACCCGACAAAAACATAGACGCGGTATCGTTTCTATTTACGAAATAAAGTTTATAGACATTATATAAAAAATGTAAATGAGGGTTATTAATACTTGTTATGTAAATAGTCCGTTTATAGATATTTCTGGGTATTTATTGCTTTATGAGGGGTAATCGAGATTTTCCCAGATCAAAATAGGAATTTTGAATGCGATAAAAATTTAGACCCTGCGCGTTTATTACATTAATATAAGCGAAAATGTTTTAATTTGATACTTCTCTTTATATGCAGCGGTTGTGCTGGTAAAGTGTGCACATTTCACCACGAGAAATTATATTTTATAAAGTGTTTGCAATACAGGTAGAAAAAAGCAATTATCCTTGATAGAAAGGGGTAAAGTTCTAGCCTGCCACCAGGGTGGTGTTAGTAAGAAGGAAATTGCTCGTCGGTTACGAAGAAGCGATCATTCCGTTAGAAATTTCCTAAAAGATCCGGAAAATTACGGCAAACCAAAAGGCCAGGGGCGACCGAAAGCTGTAAGTGAGCGGGATAAACGCATGATATTGCGGTGTGCATCCAATTCTTCTGCGTCGGCGAGAATTATTGCAGAATAGGCGGGGGTACAAACGCACGTGCGTAATGTTCAAAGGATTTTAAAGGCGTCACCGGTAATATCACGGAAGAAAATGTTGAGAAAACCGCCACTTTCGGCGAAACACAGAGAAGCGAGGTTGAGATTTGCCGGAGAACACGTATCCTGGAAGAAACAATGGGAAAAAGTTATATTTTCCGATGAGAAACGTTTTAATTTGGACGGACCGGATGGGTACTCGCATTATTATCATGATCTGAGAAAGGAACCAAAAGTGAAAATGACCAGACAATTAGGGGGTGGATCTGTGATGAGATGGGCAGCGATTGGATTCCGCGATAAAAGTGAGATAGTGTTTTGCAGGAACAAAATGACATCTGTGACGTATAAAGACTTATTGCGTGACAATCTTCTACGTTTTGGAAACCAATGGGCCGGGCGCAATTTTGTTTTTCAGCAAGATAACGCGCCAATTCATAAAGCAGAAACCATTACTGAATGGTTCAAAGAGAAAAGATTAAAACTTTACAGTGGCCGGCACGGTCACCAGACTTAAACATTATTGACAACATGTGGAGCGAATTGGCACGTCGCGTTTATGGCGGAGGCCGTCACTATTTCACGGTACAAGAACTGAAAACTTCAATAGTGACTGAATGGCAGAATATCCCTCAAAATTACGTGTTAAATTTATATAAATCTATTAATAACAGACTATTGGAGGTGATTAAGAACAATGGAGGATCTACGCATTACTGATCACTCATTTGTTGATTTTTGTTTTACATTTGCAACAGAGCGTCTAAATTTTTGTCGCAGAAATTTGTTTAAACATTGGAGTAATAATTTATTATTTAGTTCATATATTACTGGAGGAGATATTTTTAAGTTTATTCAACTTTTATGAATAAAAACTTAATTAGATATCTTGCTAGTTTCGCAAAGAAATGTTGTAACCCTTAAAACCTGTAAAATATCTTACCGCGTCTAAGTTTTTGTCGGGGAGTGTATGTATGCACTGCAGAAGTCCCTATAGGAGTATTGTCGCACAGGTAATGGTAGTTTCATCGATGACAGACACGCTGCTAAAATAGTTTGCCAAACAATCTCCTATATCCTGCGAACTAGAAAGGTTGCTGTTGCTCCAATTCGTTAGCCCGGGAGAACGACGACCGACCAAAACTGTAGAGGATTGTTAACAATAACCTTTAAGTATTGGCACTAACTACGTGAATTTAACTAGAGCCGTGCGCGAATATTAAGTAATACAGCGACCTGGCATCTTTTTCAGTTAATTCACTAATTCTTTTCAAGTGCCTTCGACGTGTGAACTGTGAATGATGTAGGGATTTTAGTGTGAAATAATACATGATTTATACACGGACTTCCTGTATGTGTACTGCTATGAAAAATCGTTTCTAAATAACAGTTTTAATAAAACGAACAAAAAGTTTTCTAGTATTTTTATTTCAAATTGTGCAAGTGCCATTTACCATCTTTTTTAACTGCATAATTTACGCTATTGTACCGTTTGAAGACGTAGCATTCTTCGTCGGAGAAGATATCTCAAATTGTGTGAGTACGACAACATAAGTAGCAACGGCCGATATAATCTAAAGAGAAAATAAAT
>LR737407.1:644231-656911 GCA_902655005.2 Marronus borbonicus
GACAACATAAGTAGCAACGGCCGATATAATCTAAAGAGAAAATAAATAATTTTTAGTTAAGAAAATTCGATTATTTTGTGGATGTTTCCATACTCTTTGCAATAGTGTCCAGTCCAGTTTAAAAAATCCGTAAACAGTGAAAGTTAATCTACTGTTGTAAAGCTGCAACGTTATGAGTTGGAGATGTTTGAGGCGTGGGTCGATTTTTCCTCTGCCAGACCATTTGTCCCATACGTCATGGATGTAAGTGCTAGTTTTCTGCGCCTGTAACCAAATCAAGTTGATATTCTTTCAACAGACAAAGATAAAATTAACATTTCGCGTGTATGAGGTATTCATGACGATTTCTAAGCGACATTGAATATCGTACGTTTACAATGTAGCTACATTTTAATAGTTTTGGCAGATGCAAATTCTAAGTGAAACATCAATATCTCTTCTTTAGTATCGTGTATGTAAATTAGTTTTCGAATTCTTATGAATTACACAGTTAGCTGTTATGTAGGCTTCTGCGGTCGTTAATAACACCGTACTCTTGGTTCCCTGGTTGGAATCGTGCCTCTTCGCTCGTATGGGACATCTTCAGGGCTATTATTGCGCTCGTGACTCTTCGTTCCTCGCACGTGTCAAAGTTCCGAAATCAAACCTTCGTAAATTAGAAACTATGGTCTTAAGAAATCTGAAATCCGACACTAAAGTTGCTGCATTAAGAACTGTTAAGGGTGATCCTAGACAGCGAAGAGTATGAGTAAAAAGTCCTTTCCTTACTGCAAGACGGAACCCATCAAGTTCTTGTATACCAGGCGGTCACTTCTTCCTAGTGATTACTTCAGCCCCTACATTATACCGTCTCCTTAAAATTTACAAGCCTATTATCCTCTTGCGTTCTATTGTCAGCATTATCAGTAGCCTTACCCATAAATTATCGAAGCGCCTTTCTAACCTTGTAGAACACTACGCTGGACACACCGACTCCTTCATCCTAAATTCCCAACATTCTTCAAGTAACTGAAAGAGTTGACGGTAGCTTTGGTGATTTACTTGTCAGCTCTAATGCCGAATTTTTATTCACCAAAGTTCCCATACTAGATGCAGTATCCATTATTAGAGAGTTCCTCATCTTCAATGACCAATTGGACGATCTGGCCGGTTTAGTTGAAGTTTGTCTTTCTTGAACCTATTTCCAGTGACATGGTATATACTACGAGCAAGTCTCAAGCGCAGCTATGGAATCTCCTCCACCCCCTGTTGTCGCCAATATCTTTATGGAAGCGTTTGAAAAAGCCCTATTATCTCACCACCTTAAGCCAAAATGGTGGTACAGGTACAAGGTACATAGACACGAATCTTTAAACAATTTGCTGCGGTTCAGACGGACCGTTCTAGATATTCTCGTACATCGGCGTCCTGGTGGTGCTGCGGGACATTACGTTTACCGAAGGTCCACACACACGGATAAATGTTTCCCATCAAAGGCCACAACAATGACCTGGTACCACATAATTAGCTACTTGTGAAGATAATTTGTATATTAGTTTCTGAGCACAATGATACCCTACGCTGTCGGTCATTTTCGTATCATTTACAAGATGTAGGCTGTTCTTCGAAAAAGAAACATAACAAAAATAATTTTAATATCTAAAACGCACATAATTACACTTATCGCCATTGTTCAAAATGTTCCACCGGACTGAATGTTCGGTTGTGTTCGGACAGTTATTTTGCATTTACATTTTGGATTCGATGCGTGAGATTCGAATTATTTGGGCTATTATTGACCTTTTCAGATAACCCGAGAAAACGAAATCTGGTGGACTTAAATTAGGTGAACAGTTTCTCGTCGCCTCGTCTCCTGACGGATGGGTCAGGAAAGGTACCGTTAAGAAATATTCAAATATTCGAGCATTAACACCAATATGAGGTGGATCCAGCTCGTCATGTAAAAATCATTTTTGCTTACCTCATTTACAACATTCATGGGAGTTCTCAAAGCCATCCAAATGAAAACCCACGATTTAAGTATTATGAACAAATTGATAGATTTTTATTGTAAGGCCGAACTTCGCTGGACGGCAGTGTACACTACTCGAAAGTCAACATTTTGGTGGCATGAGTTAAAATTGTAAAAAGATTTGTTCCTTTCGAAATCTCCTCGATTAATTCCTTCAGTTTAACACAATAGGAAAGCCGCAATAGAAAATTTGTTTGTTTCAACCTTTGTGAGCAATACTCAGAATAAGGAAAACAATTTACTTTTATAGGAGCAAGTTTAATTAAAGAAAGAAGTCTTCTACAAATCATCACAAATATTGTAGATTTGTTCTGTAAAATTAAATGTTTCTGCACTGTTCCTGGATGTCGAAGATATTTCGAACTGGATCAGAATAACAACGTAGGTGACAACAGTTGCTACAATCTGTAAACGAGACTAAATTGTTATAAGAACAATCTTCGTATAATAAATATATTAGCTTACTCTATGCAATAAGGTCCAATCTAGAGAGAAGAATCCATACGCTGTGAAAGATAGTTTGGTATTGTAGAGTTGCAGTGCTAACAGTTGCAAATGTTTAGCGGAATAGTCGATGAGGTCCTCGTTAGCTAAATTGTTCCATATATCGTGGATGTAGGTGACAGTTTTTTGGGCCTGGAAAGGAAGAAATGTCCTTAAAAGGTTCCGAAATTGATCAATGAAAAAAAAACATATTTTTTTGGAAAATCTTACCTCGCTATGTAAAATCATCCAATTTTTCACCATAAAATAAGCATATATAAAGCATAAAGCATTTGCAAAGGTACTCCACAGTAGAATGGTAACTTGCAACCATTTCGTGGTTGACGTACGTCGAAAAAAGACGAAAGCAATGTACAAATATACAATCGCCAACATAAAAATGTTGAACAACGTTATAATGGTAGGTAAGGTAAAAACATTATTATAATCTTCAGCGAGCTTTTCCAGATTGAGGAAAATTTGCACCTGATGACCGATTTGTTTGAAAATCAGTTTATTTTTGTTGTTGAGAATGAAAGCCACCAAATATTTATTTATCTCCTCGAATTGGGTGCGGATTTCGTCGGAAATGGCAGAAGTCAAGTGGTAATCGAATATCCCATCATGAACTCCCCAGAAGTATATTAGATAGCTCCAAAAAGGTACTTCGAAAAAGATTCTTAATATGGTGAAATTAATTGACGAAATAATAACTATAATTGACATCCATTTCAATGTATTCGAAGAAGATCCTTTGCGAGTTCTACAATGCAAACCAATCCTCTGATTTGCTAAATTTATTTGGAGAATTAATCTCTTGAAGTGGTTCTTCCTTGCAAGATAGTAGATTGGCTTCAGCCAGGCTGTTACCATTGCGATATAGACATGCAAAACGCTTCCTATTTTAACAATATGGTTCGAAGTATTCTGGTTGTAATTTTCGAAGGAAGTAATGCTACCATAACAGCAAGTAAGAAGTAAGAATAATATTGGAATTGGACAGAGGGCGTTCAATACCTTTCTTTTTAGATTTACTAAGCTGTGGATATCAAAAAATGCTTTAGCTGTAACTCGATTTAAGCGGAGAATTGGAACCAAATACTCTAGAAATGTCTTCATTTTAACTACAACGGACCAATCTTATCGTTTTATTTTTATTTGGTACGCTTCAAAATTAAAATGATTTCTTTTGTCGCACTTGTTTGGAATAGCATGTAACTAAATGGGTGATAATTTCCCACGAGAGCCAGGCCCTGATTTTGTGATACATTTATGTAATTGTTTATTGATCAATAAAGGAGTTTTTGTCACAAATAAAGGTATTTTAGTTAGTAGCAACCTGAAATAAGTTAATACAGCGTTGCAGATTTTCGGATCAGGTCAGCTTATGGGTATCCGTTGTTGCTGATACAAAATACAGAAAAAAAAAACATTTTCGTTAGAGTTGTTGAGAAAATGCAGTTACAAATGAAGCAGGAAGAAATTTCACAAAAATTTTTCTACTTGTGCACACTTAAGGAGTAAAACTTTCTTCATTTGTAGTACTTACCTCTTTGGTAACTTTTGTCCAAATACCAATCTTGAATCCAACGTAGCAACTCGCAGACGCGAGTCTTACAAAAGAAACAAGATCAACGGTTTCGTTGGCCACCAATCCTCCAAGATGGACGAGTATAAAATCAGACGTCCATATAATTACTCCCATGTAAACGTGTAAGCATAGCAGAAGTTCGGGAGTAAAGAAACCATTCAGATTCAAAGCTGAGGTTGTCATTTTCTGGTGAAGTTTAACAAGGTTGGAAGTAAGTGTTATTTTCTCGTCAATATTCGCCTTTCGAAGACCGGAGTCTAGAACTTTTCGATTCAAAGCAATAAATTGCAGCCGTTTCTCATTTAGCATCGAGTATTGAATATAATCGCCGATGTGGGCTATTACATAGAAAATACATTGACTTCCAATATTACCTAGTCCTAAACGTACCTTCCCGGCTAACACCAAGTATGCAATCGTTGGAAACATGCCCATAAAGGTGATTACGAATCCAATTAACCCTATCGAAGGGTAATCAACATCATAGCACACTTTACTTTCCATATCAAGAAGCTTATTGTGCTCTTGGATTTCTAATATGAGCTTACGGTGTTGATTTCTCGTTATAAGTAAGTATAAAGGTAGCGAGATTGATACGAAGATTATATTGGCAGAAAACAACCAACTTGAAACGTACAAAATTCCGGTGGGATTGTAACATTGTTCGTTGTAGTAAACTACATAATGTAAAATACATGCACCGTATATAAGCCGTGCTGGTGACGCCAAAATGATGTTATACCAAATTTTTTTATCTTCGAGGGCGAAGAAGTTACATCCGAAGAAGTTTCCCAAGATCAGTATATTCCTTATCCTTTCCAAGAATGTTTTTTGACGTTTTCTGAACAGTACACCTCTGAGGTGATTAAAAATCTTGACCGGCATGTTCTTACATGTTATTGGTGCGGGTTCTTATGAAAGAAATGACGTTGTTCGGTACGCAAGGAAGGCAATTTCGTTAATTGTTTCCTTTTATGGTACTTGATAAATAATTAATTGATTTCCTCGTTAATATATTTTCGGAAGTAACCATAATCCGAATGCAACGGAAAGCAATTTCATTTTAAGCGCTTAATAATGCAAGAGTAATTAATTTCTATAATTTTCAAAATGGTGACCCGCACACGAAGCATTTCGCAGTAATAATTAACAATGGCCAATAGAGCGGCTCTTTATTATTATTTCTTAAGAAAATTAATATCTTCCCTCCTATTTAATTGTCACAAGCTTGCACGTAGCCGTATACGCTTGGTTGATGAACGTTCGACACAGTTAAAAACTGCAATCACTGCTGATAATTGTTAGATAAATAACCGTCAAATTAAGGCTAAAGCGATAGCAGAGGCTATGGGTATCTAGATATAAATGATTGGCCCCCGGTATTGAACGCCCAAAGCGTGGATTGCATTGCGTAATATCCTGTTCGGCATTCGGGTAAATTACACTCCCCGACAAAAACTTAGACGCGGTAAGATGTTTTACGGGTTTTAAGGGTTACAACATTTCTTTGCGAAACTAGCAAGATATCTAATTAAGTTTTTATTCCTAAAGGTAAAATAAACTTAAAAATATCTCTTCCAGTGATATATGAACTAAATAATAAATTATTACTCCAATGTTTAAACAATTTCTGCGACAAAAATTTAGACGCTCCGTTGCAAATGTAAAACAAAAATCAACAAACGAGTGATCAGTAATGCGTAGATCCTCCATTGTTCTTAATCACTTCCAATAGTCTGTTATTAATAGATTTATATAAATTTAACGCATAATTTTGAGGGATATTCTGCCATTCGGTCACTATTGAAGTTTTCAGTTCCTGTACCGTGAAATAGTGACGGCCTCCGCCATAAACGCGACGTGCCAATTCACCCCACATGTTTTCAATAATGTTTAAGTCTGGTGACCGTGCCGGCCACTGTAAAGTTTTAATCTTTTTCTCTTTAAACCATTCAGTAATGGTTTCTGTTTTATGAATTGGCGCGTTATCTTGCTGAAAAACGAAATTGCGCCCGACCCATTGGTTTCCAAAACGTAGAAGATTGTCACGTAATAAGTCTTTATACGTCACAGATGTCATTTTGTTTGTGCAAAACACTATCTCACTATTATCGCGAAATCCAATCGCTGCCCATATCACCACAGATCCGCCCCTAATTGTCAGGTCATTTTCACTTTTGGTTCCTTTCTCAGATCATGATAATAATGCGAGTACCCATCCGGTCCGTCCAAATTAAAACGTTTCTCATCGGAAAATATAACTTTTTCCCATTGTTTCTTCCAGGATACGTGTTCTTCGGCAAATCTCAACCTCGCTTCTTTGTGTTTTGCCGAAAGTGGCGGTTTTCTCAACATTTTCTTCCGTGATATTACCGGTGACGCCTTTAAAATCCTTTGAACATTACGCACGTGCGTTTGTACCCCCGCCTGTTCTGCAATAATTCTCGCCGATGCAGAAGAATTGGATGCACACCGCAATATCATGCGTTTATCCCGCTCACTTACAGCTTTCGGTCGCCCCTGGCCTTTTGGTTTGCCATAATTTTCCGGATTTTTTAGGAAATTTCTAACGGAATGATCGCTTTCCTTCTTACTAACTTAAATCTTAACTTAATTTCCTTCTTACTAACACCATCCTGGTCCCAGGCTAGAACTTTACCCCTTTCTATCAAGGATAATTGCTTTTTTCTACCCATATTGCAAACACTTTATAAAATATAATTTCTCGTGGTGAAATGTGTACACTTTACCAGCACAACCACTGCGTGGCTGCGAGAAGTATCAAATTAAAAAATTTTTGCTTATATTAATGTTATAAATGCGCAGGGTGTAAATTTTTGTCGCATTTAAAATTCCTATTTTGATCTGGGAAAATCTCAATTACCCCTCATAAAGCGATAAATACCCAGAAATATGTATAAATGGACTATTTACATAACAAGTATTAATAACCCTCATTTACATTTTATATAATGTCTATAAACTTTGTTTTAAATAGAAACGATACCGCGTCTATGTTTTTGTCGGGCAGTGTACTTATTAAAAATGTTTACAAGAGTCTCTTGCGCGAGGTTCAACAGAATGTTGGGCTTTTGTCAGTGAAAAGCGAAGGTGCACTCGAATTCCAGGAAGTATGAATAACGATGGCTATAAAGTAATTCATCCGAAATCCTGGCAAATTTTGCTGATTATTTCAAAAATATTTACACTTTAACTGTCGAACAAGAACGTGAGGATTTGATAGCTGGAATGCTTCTCTAAATGTTATTGTACACTCTGTCACGGACGAAGAAGCCTCGGTAGCTTCCAAGAAATCTGAATATAGTTTACCAAGAAGCTTTTGCGCAGTTGCAAGGTTGCTTATTCGGGAGTTTGTGCTTGTGTGCTTGGTGCTTGAAAATTTGGGAAATATCAAACATTTGCTCCGTATTTAAAAGGGTCGAGCTACCGCCTCATTAAGTTTGTGCAATTTTTCGAAGGCGCAGTCATATATCTGCCTCTGTGAAAACAGTCGCCTAACCAACATGCTTTTCTTCGTGGGAGACCTACGATCACGAATTGGAGTTGCTTCTCGCAATACATCTCCGAAGCAATGGATGGACAAGGTCAGGTGGACGTCATATATACAGATTTTCAAAAATCCTTTGATCAGGTTGATCATCATGTTCTCCTGATTAAACATGCACAAATAGGGTTTTCACTGCGTTATGCAGAATATCATGGTACTCCTCCCACTACGTATACTCAACTTTGGGCGTGGCCAAAGGTTCTAATTTGGGACCCGTTTTGTTTCTCATCTTTGTAAATGACATTGTTGATACTTTACACCGTGAAATTCTGTTATTTGCTGATTTTTCTGTTCTATACTTCAGAATGATGGTCTTGGTGCCAAAGGAATCGTTACCATCTCAATGTCAACAAGTGTAGAGTTGTAACATACTTGTTGTTATGCTTATACATGGTTGCGCGGGGGTGCCGCATGTGTGGCTTCAAATTTAGGAATTGTCATGATTTTAAAAATGTACGTTGCCGAATTTCGTTATACAATGGATGTATGAGGTAAGATGGAGAACGAAAGGGAGAATGTATTAAAACGAACGAACCGAAAGTTCTTCGGCGCCCAAAGACGAATATATTAAACAATTCAGCACGACCTTTTCCCCCCTTAGCGGTCTAGGTTGCATTTCTTTAATTCGTGTTGGGTTTGAGTCCATCATAATAAGCATTGTCATGTAAATTTGACGTCAGTTCTAGAGTTCTAGAATGTCCTGGAAAAGTTTCGCAATTTAAAGGTAAACAATTGATTCCACTACCTCTCTCTGGAGCATTGTGAACCAGTAACAAGGGAAAGAATATCGCACGGGTTGAAATCGGAAAATTATAATTCGCTGAACGGTGTACAGCAGGTAGCCTGAAGTGATTAGGGCTGGATTTTTACGCTTGAGAAAAGAAGCGAAAAATTGTAAAGCGTTTTAAGCGATAAAAATGTCAAATTCTCGCTCTCGAGCGACGAACAGTTCTTGGGATGGTAGTTTGAAGAGGTAAAAGGTAGCTGATCGACGAGAAAATTACCCAACTTATTCCGAATTTCGCATATACCAGAATTAGGTTGATAACGTCAATTGCATCGACAGGTAGGTCCACGGTAAAATTAAGAATTAAGTTCGTCCTCAAGCAATTTGGTTTGAAATAATGTCAAGATTATTTAGTGTTGCGATTTTTAAATGGCTGCGACGTCATAATATTTATTTTCAAATTTCTGATGGGAAACAACCTCAAATTATTCTTGCACCATAGCGCTTAACAATTTTTGGAATATGGAGAATAAGCCGATAGAGGTTATTTTAAATGTTGCATTCGTTGCCGCCTGTAGCAAAAAATATAGTATGAGGCGTCATGAAAGTGCTTTATCTCGAAATTTGTTTGTAAAGGTCGTCTCTAATAGTGGTTGGCTGACGGTTGGCATTCAGTTGGTACAACGTAGTACGGTCGGCACACTATCCGTAACGGTTAGCCACGATCGATAGGGTCGACAATCGGGAAATGACGCTTGGAAGTAAACAGTTCAGTGACATAAGTCAAACCAATTCAGTTGGTGCAGCATCAGTTGAAGATCAATTGCCAAGCTCTATAAACATGCGAGGCCACTAATTATTGGCTAAGGACGTTGCGAACCAATGTTCGGCCAAAAGTGTAAAATGTACCCAATTCCACGTAATGCCGACGTCATTGCCAGGCAATCCATGATCGGGAGCATTGATATCAAACGCGCATTAAAAACATTGAAAGCCTCGACATGTTGTTTCTACAACCAAGGCGCACGGTGATAAGCATAAAGTTATTGAAGCTAAGGCGCAGTTCAAACAATGGATTGCGAAAGATCTGAAAAAGATAAATGGTTTTTTTTTAGGGTGGTATCGACGGTTTCCTAGATTCAAAAATTCGCTCGGAGGAGATTTTCATCGTGTGAGAAGCTAGTTTTTTGAACTATTTGAATTTTTTTCACACTTCATAATGCTGTAGCTCCGAAACTGAAAGAAGTAATACAAAACGGTTACACCAATTGATAAAAGTAAAAAAAAAACGTGCCCAGCAGCTTAAGATCTATCACATGCATTTGTCGTATTTCGATTGTTTGTAGTCTCATGAAAGCCGCTAGGTGCTCAGTTGAAAACTTCAAAAACCAAAATTTTTTCTCAACACTATAACAAGTTTGCGTCCTTTTCAGATGGACGTGGACGATATAGACATGTTAGCAGAATTGGATAGCGTTGATCGAGATGAAATCGCACAATATCTACAGACCCTCCTTCAAAAAACCGTGGAGGAGAACAGGAAACTCGAGTCCCAGATATCGGATGCTAAGAATTTGCTAAAGGAGTGCTTGAACGTGTCTTCGGAGACTCCGAGTCTGGACATTGTGGAATCCTGGAAAAGAATTCATTGCAACAAATACGTTTTCGGTCTTCGTACCAGGAAGTGCCCCAACTCAGAGTAAGTTAGTTTTTTGTTAAGTTTCGGTTAAATCTTTGAGAAATGTTCGAGATTAGCAAAATTCTTAATTTTACCTTTTGTGAGTTTTTCCGAGCACATTTTGCTACAATAAAATTCTCCAATTTTAATCACACAAAGCTTGCGTTTGGTATCGTCGGGTGAGAGAATCTGTACACAGTAATGGATTGTAATCGCTTTTATTTATCAACAATATAAATTATAAAATTATTTACAGCAAAAACGTTATCTTATATAATAATAATGTATCAACAATTTTATTTAAGTTTACTATCACAATCTTTTAATTGTAATACTACTAAATAGACCAATGAAGCAGACAATTTTTGAGCAAATCTGTATAAAAGAAGTATGAATTGTTTGGGACTTGAATAGTTTTGTACCTACATACAGTACTGGTCATAGAAATTTGATCTAAAAAGGAAATCTTTAGAGTAGCTTCTTTTAAAGAGTAATTTAAGGAAAGGATGTGTCACCAACAGTAAATTGATAACATTTTATTGCATGGAGTTTGCCTAGATATGTATATAAGGAAAAAACACTATTTCGTAAATTACACATGCCGTATGGGTAAAACTAAGCAAACAAGGGATTTCTCATTTCTCTTCGATAGAATCACGCTTTCGTGCGATTTCGCTAATTTTCAATATCATCCAATGAATGTGACAATAATTGAAAATTTGAAAAAGCAAATTAGTGAAATCAGCGAAGGGAGTCGAAGGAATCACGTGGAAAGGCCAATACGTAAAAACTAATATGATCCATTCTGGTTATTCTGAGTCCTTCATATTGGCCAGAACTTCATTTCATTTCCTTCGAGCAGAACCAAGGAAATATTTTACAAATTATGATTTGGCCACCGCATGGTCCTCAATCTTATCAAGTAATTATGGGATGAGAGTGTGAATACCCAATTCTTCTTCCAAGGAACACCTACGGATAGGTCTAGCTTATAAAGAATAATTGATTAAGGGATTAACGAGATTTTATTATTTATAATTTTTTTAATTTCCCAACATTTTTCCATCTTCCATCAATCATCTTAAAAAGCACTTTGAAGAGGACAAGCATTTTCACAGGCTCACAAATATTTAAAATAATTCAAAGATGAGCAAACACAGCAAACTTCTGCAGCCATTATACATAGAGATCCATATTTACGAGTAACCTACATCTTATGAAGATTGTTTCATAATAACAATGCTTGTAATGAATAGGGTTAGAGGTGGTAATTGTTCCGTATCTAAACAAAGGACCTCTCCTTTTATAGGCAAAAGATTTCAATAATTAACATTGAATGGAATTGAATGGAAAATACATTGAATGGTGTCCCTGTAGAAGCACAATAGTGCCTCAATGTTTACACACGCGCAAATACCTTAAATCCCAATCCAAATGGTGAGCTTATGTAATAATTCGAGAGCTAGATTATTTCTTTCATTTTTCAATGGGCCAACCGCTTCTTTAGCTTATGTAATACGTAAAAAGAAATCATTAGGTGCTAGGTCTGTACTATACGGCAAATAATTATTATTTCAATATTTCGAGCATTCAAATACTCAGCCGTTCATGCGGCAAAAAAATGTAGCGACCGTAGATGTGGTGGTTTGCTGTTGTGAGAGCCTCATGTTCTGATCAGGAAAGAGGGAGGGGAGTATATACCGGAGCTACCAACACATATCTGCGGTTGAGAATTAAAGAACAGGCTTGGCAACACATGCAGGGATGAAGATCACAACTTCAAATGGAACAACGCGACCATCCTTTGCAAGTGCAATAAGATACACCAAGAATGTTTGGCTACCAATAGCACTTGAGAGCATTAAAAATAGCGAAAGGAAAAAAGCAGATGCTCCATAATCACTGTAACAGAGGCGAAATGACAAATTCATTGGAGAATGCGCTCCTTCGCAAGAAGGTAGATGATGTTAGTTGATTAGGTGATGCCGTTGACTGTTAAAAGTCAGGTTACCACATACTTGCCCAAATAATTAAGGACGACTGACAAAACGGCAGTTGATACACTGCCCCAACGTCGGATTATACCAATTGCACAAACGATGGAAATAGCCCAAAGAACAAATGCATTTATGTTATCGCGTTTTATAAATCCTCGGTCTATTCTCAAAGTACCAGCGTGCTAAAATCAAAGGTTTTAGAGTTATTGGAGCTTTTTTTTTAAGCTGAAACTTATAGAAGCCTTTATTTCTGCGCGTTAGAGAGATGAGCTTTACCAGACGGGTTTTTGCCATCTAGGTTACGCTTGATTTACATTATACTCTCTTCGTCTAGGAATGTGCGACTATCTTCTCAACTAGGTCGACCAGGGTAATGTAAATCAGAAGATTTTTAAGACGAAAGAGCTTTAGACAAGAAAAGATCTAATACGCTTACGTTCATGTCCTTGCAAATTACTAAACAACATTTGTTATAAAACATGAAAGAAGTCTTAATTACAAATGTGCTGCAAGATGTGTTACAAAAACAAGTTTGATTTACGCAGCTCCGCGAGAATGTTTGAGAATACATCTTGGGTAAACTTCACAATTATCATACAAGGTTACAACATCTTGTATGATGTGA
>LR737407.1:677397-688824 GCA_902655005.2 Marronus borbonicus
GCCGAAAGTGGCGGTTTTCTCAACATTTTTTCGGTGATATTACCGGTGACGCCTTTAAAATCCTTTGAACATTACGCACGTGCGTTTGTACCCCCGCCTGTTCTGCGATAACTCTCGTCGACGCAGAAGAATTGGATGCACACCGCAATGTCATGCGTTCATCCCGCTCGCTTACAGCTTTCGGTCGCCCCTGGCCTTTTGATTTGCCGTAATTTTCCGGATCTTTTAGGAAATTTCTAACGCAATGATCGCTTCTTCGTAACCGACGAGCAATTTCCTTCTTACTAACACCATCCTGGTGCCAGGCTAGAACTTAACCCCCTTCTATTAAGGGTGATTGCTTTTTTCTACCCATATTGCAAACACTTTAAAAAATATAATTTCTCGGGGTGAAACGTGTACACTTTACCAGGACAACCGCTGCATATAAAGAGAAGTATCAAATTAAAACATTTTTGCTTATATTAATGTAACAAATGCACAGGGTCTAAATTTTTGTCGCATTTAATATTCCTATTTTGATCTGGGAAAATCTCGATTACCCCTCATTAAGCAATAAATACCCAGAAATATCTATAAATGGACTATTTACATAACAAGTATTAATAACCCTCATTTACATTTTATATAATGTCTATAAACTTTGTTTCGTAAATAGAAACAATACCGCGTCTATGCTTTTGTCCGGTAGTGTAGGTTCACTCCAGTTCAATATATTTTGTCTTATATATATTATCTTCTAAATCAGCTTTACTGCAAAGTTGTAGCTTACGTTGATGTTTTGAAGATGTAAGTAACAAGGCCATAGAACACTACACAATTTACACACTAAAAGGCTCCTGACGCTGTGACACCATAAAAAAAGACCATCTTTAGAGCGAAGAACTTTATATGCTTTACAAACTGAATCATTGTTTTTCATTGTTATGTTATGTTGTTTAATATGGACCAAGTAGCGATTCCTTTTTGTTACGAGATATTGAAGAGAAATAAATTTTCTGCCTTTCGTACATTAGTGTATAGGACCTTCTTTTTATTATTTTATTGTGCTTTATCGCGTGGTGCTATGCACTTGTAGTTTAATGTCATCCTGTATACGAATGATGCATCCACAACAACGTTCAGAACTCGGTATCTAATAATGCTGTTCTCAGGATTGGCCAATTTAAGGATATCTGTTTTTCTTTTTTTCGGACTCACAGATTACATTTATGCCTCATGTTATCGAATTGTCTTTTGATTAACTTTTAAGTCTTCCTTCTAGATCTAGAAGGCTTCCTTAAAGCCTTCTAGATCTCATTTTTTCGCACTAGTTCGATCCAAACTTGTTTGCCGTCTAACATCCACCTCGTTGACAATTTTTAAAATACCTGCATTTTAAACAGAATGTCATCTATTCTCAATGCTGAATCGATTACAGCAGCGTACGGCATGGATTGCATTGGTTGGTGGTGCGAAGAGATGGTGACCAGACTAACTGGGATTACGCCATGGTGCTGTTGTTCGAAACGATGTGAACCATTGCAAACAAGATGAATCTCTCGCACGTTGTACTAGCTGGTTTAAAAGAACATTTTCCTGAAAAATTGATTGAGCGTTTTGGACCCAGCTCGTTTACCTGATTCGACACCCGCGAATTTTTATGTTCGGTGACACGTTAAACAAATGATGTACGAAAACATTTTTCTAGTAATGATTAACAGTATTACTTACTAGTTTATGGATATCCAAATTGAACTTGTTCGATGCACCTAACTTAAATAACTTTCTAACTTGGATATCATCGTTCAATCGGTGCATAATCATGATCACGAACGATATCTGAATGCGATAGATAATACACAGTAGGGGATATTTGTTTATGTATTTTTTTAAAGATAAGCATTTCAGTGTGGCCTGATTTATCTAAATCCTGGATTTACCATTATCATAGATATTTATATCATTGCTATCATAGTTACGGAGCTGGAGGCGGTAATCTTTAAATGATTTCATCGTTTGGGAGAAGTAGATGAAAGTAAAGAAAAGGCAAGAAATGTTACTTTTGCCATCTAGTGAGTGTGTGTATTAAAAAGTTGCAATATTGTAATCTTTATCTGAATTTCACAAGGGCCTTACGATGCACCTCCAGCGCATTCAGGAGTCTAGGACATACATTACTTCACATTTATAATTTCGAAAATCTATTTTTTAATGCTAGTTCATTTAAGAAATTGTTATAAGTTTCCAGTAAATATAATAATAAATATAGTTTTTAATTTCGTGCAGGCGGAGACATTTAATAAATGTTAATTAAAGTTTAATAATGTTGTGGTTTTAGCAAAGATTAACAAAACCACAGCCACTGTTACAAAAATTACTCCGCACTAAAGAAGAAATATACGCAAGCGTTTTACTTCTAAATCTACAATTAGAAGAATCGGGGTACTAAATTAAGTAATTATTAAATACTTTTATAGTTGAGCGTAGGCTTTCACGACCGTAATCCATAGTAGAAATGTCTTTCGGGTGTTGTCGCGTGGTTAATATTTTACTTGACGTTTCGCTGATGATGCTGTCAGCTTCTTCAGACGATTTCTAAAGACTGGTGTAGTTGTCTCTTGCTCCTTCCACGGGGAAGTTAGCACTACGGAGTCGTCATACAACGAACGACGCGATTCAGCGGAACCGAAGGGTTGTGGATCAGCAAAGCGGAACATAAATTATGTCCCATTTCTGTCATCCATAACCGTTCGGTTCCGCTGAATTGCGTAACAGAAATGGGATATATAACGAGGAGCAAGAGACAACAACACCAGTCTTTAGAAATCTTCTGAAGAAGCTGACAGCATGATCAGCGAAACGTAAAGTAAAATATTAACAACGCGACAACACCCGAAAGACATTTCTACTAAATACTTTTATAATTATAAATTTTAATTCCAAACGTTTGTTCACTTTTCTCATTAATACAAATACCTCTTCCACTCTGCCTTACATGTGGATCCTTGAGATAAATCTGTTTCTTTTAAAGTAGTTCTATCATCGATGGTCAAACTTCATACATAAGCAAATATGTATGCGTAAAGCAGAACTTTTCTGCAGATCCCTTCTTTACTTGATTTTCTTTCCAGATACAGAATACTGGTGTTTTGTTATCAGTCACGTAAAGGCAATAAAAAAATGCTGGGAGTGGAATACGCCTTCAGCAGAGCCTGAATCCGTTGGAGATCAAGCTTCTCCTTTATTAGTTTAAAAAAATGTTTTGCTCGATGTTTATGCACACGCAGGTTAGTTTGTGGACCCTCTATCTCATCTTCTTCTTTGAAATTGCTTGATAATGTTTGGATCTTGACATATGTACGTGTGTCGCAGGGCTTCCGAATGTAATATTTAAATGGTTATTGAAAATATCTGCGGAAGTCCTTTCTTTCATGTGCTTGTTAATTTGAAAATAATTTTTTAAAAGTTTTCTCCATGGATTTCAACAATACCGTTTCCCGAGTGAATTTTCCGAAAGATAATTGTTAAGAATAATTTCTGAGTGTCTCCTGGTCTCTCCAAATTTACATACAAGGCAGCGTGCGGCAGACGCATGGATTTGAAAAGTGCGTCGCTTTCTTCCTATCGGTTCTAGAAGATTGAAAGTGGGGTGGTTCGAAAGAGTGGGATGACAAGTTTATGTTTCACGCGGTTTCAGCCGCCATAATGGAGTGGTCCGTTCAATAACGTTTTTTTTTGTGTGCAGACGCTCGATCGTCCGCGGGGATTAATATCAATATCGTCACCCGCGGCCGAATTCCCGATCGAAATCGAATTCTCGCATGGGTTAATGCATTCTACGATACCGGAAATGTCATCAAGAATATCGTCACCACCCCAGAAAACATCGAGAAGGTTCGAGCCTCGATTCAACAATCTCCCAATCATTAATTAACATCTTTATTTGCACCGTTATAAGTTGCAGTTTAAGACTTGAAGCCGGACAACTCGCTAGTGAAAACATGCTTGCTGCATTGCATCGTTATCTTCTCTGACAAGGCACATTTTTACCTCAATGGATGAGTCAACAAGCAGAATATGCGCTATTGGAGAGGCCTCTGCAATCCGACAAGGTGACAGTACGGTGCGCATTGTCAAGTATTGGGATCATCGGCCCTTACTTTTTTAAAGAAAATGATCGAGCGGTTACAGTTACTTCTGCACGTGATCCAGGATATTTTCTTGCCCGAATTGAAAGGGCTACAGCAGGAAGACGTCTGGTTTCAGCGGAGCGAGGGTCGTTGCAAGACAGATTGCCTGGGCGTCTCATCTCCCTTGATTTGAACTAGCCAGCGCGCTCTGCAGATTTGGACCCTTGCAATTTCTTGCCGTGGGGATACCTAAAATCGCTTATATACAACAATCATCTCAAGACCCTGGAAGCCCGCCAAAAACAACATTCGAGCTCAAATCGGCGAAATTCCTGTGGCAATGCATCAAAGAGCGCACGAAAACTTCAGAAAAAGGCTTCCTCAGTGTTTGGAGTTTGGTGGTCGCCATTTGGGCGTTTTATTCCTTTTTCAAATTCATGCGTTTGTCGCACGCCGCCCTGTATTAGTTCATTCTGCAGGAAATAACAGACTAAAACTAAAAGCGATATATAATAGTATAAAATTGGGCAGTGTTCCGAGTAAGTGTAACTCCCAAAACCTTAAAATTTCAGTTTTATGGGCTTCTAAAATGACGTTTCCTTTTCTTTTCTTATTATCACAATCAACGTCCCCAACCAATAATAACGACAACACAAAATTATCGTTGGTTAGGCACGACAAACCAATTAAAGTTTGCCTTTAATCATTGGATAAAAATTGGACATACAGACACAAAATGTGCAAGAGTTCTCTGTGCTTTGCTTGAAAATTTCTAATTTTGGGCAACATGCATCCAGATAGTCCATTCGTTAATTGTTATAAATTAAATTCTTATTTTCAGATTAATCGACGTGAAAAACATCATCTTAAATTGGAATTCAATATTTTCGCCAACTTACAAGATCAGAATTTTCCAACTAGATCCGCAAAATGGTCAAGACACCCTGAACGAGTACCCTGTAGAATCTACAATCATCAAAAACGAATCTTTAGTCCTAATAATCATCCAGAAACCAGATTTTTATCACAAATTAGAATTATCGGTTAATGGAATTCTACTTTACGGACCTGTTTCTTCTGAGGAAATTCGTCAAATCAAGTTACCATTACTTGAAATGGACTGCAAGGATATTGGTGATAGATCCTTCGAGATAACATACTCAGATGTTTTACGACGTGAGATAAAAAGCTTTTTGACATGCTTGGTTGCTAGGGAGGAATTTAGTTTGGTTGCTAAAGTTGGTGAAAATTTAGAGACGGCTTTATCTGGTCAATGTGGATGCGAACCAGTTGATCTTAAATCGGCCAAAAAGATATATCTGATCACGAAATTAAACATTGAACTCGAGGGGAACTTAATTGAGATCATCGGGAAGGAAAGTTACATCTTGGACGTGAAGATAATCGCCCAGTAAGTTTGTAAAACGGATATCGTGCCATGCTAGCATTCATTTAACTGTTATTTTTCGTTTCAGGAGCGAAGACGCGCTCTTTCAAATTCTGCACCATCTATACAACAAAATCGATGGCTTTTGTATTGTCCCCCTATCTCACGAAGCGTACCTATATCGCCAAGATAATTCTGAAGACTGTGGTTCCGTTCGAGATAGCAATAGGGAAAAATTCGCGGAAAAATTACGCGAACAATTGGAGTTACTCGAAAAGTTTTGTAAAAATGAGCGTCGGCAGTGCAGTCGTGCGAATTATTTAAAATTTAGATCTGAGTTGAATAAATTACAGCTAGACACTGATTTATTATACTTGAAGTGTTGTAATAATGCTTGAATAAATAAACAAGTCTATTAAGCGAAGGTTATTCCAAAATTTGTTTTTGTCTGAACACAATTATTGAACAATGAATGTTGTCTTTTTCGTGTCTGTAAAATGCTTCGGATATTTCCCCGGAACAAATTAATTTACTTCTGTTGAGCGGGTTTTAAGCAATGATAATGCCAAATATTGGATTTACATAGCCCCCACCACAAGAAAATATTCAGGAAAAGCTTAAATTTTTTAGTGAATTTGCCATTTTCAAGCTAACACGCACTTCATTCGATTCCTCGATATTAAGACAAACATTAATTCAATCATTGAGACTTAATTTTATTATTAGCCCCCACGTTATAAAACTTTAAAAACCACCTGGACAGTATAGCCAATAAAACAGTACAAAAAACGATGCAGACCAAAACGAATCCGTATATATCTAAATTTTCCCGTTGATAGATGTTCATTTCTCTCGAACTCGTCGATAAGTGGCTCAAATTTTTATGCCTCAGCGTGTATTCGATCCAAAATACGGCTCTCTCTAAAGGCGTCTCCTTCTGGTCCCGAAATAATTTAGATATCGCCTTCATATTGTGCTTGTAACTGTAAATAGAATCGGTTATTAAAGAAATATCTTCCAGAGAAATTAAATGCTTACATGGGATTGGTTAGAACGTCTTGAATCGTCCCATATAAGGCATCTTCACTTAAATCCCGCACAAATAACCTTCTTCCCAATTTCCTCGCTTGCATCTTTTCAACGTTATTCAATTGGTCCATGAATAGCGGTATCCCAACAATGGGAACACCGTGGTACATGGCTTCTCTGGTACTGAGTCCACCACCATGCGTAATGAAAGCTTTAACGTTTTTATGGGCTGAAAATTTCAACGTTGGGATTCGTTACTTTGGAAGAAATATCTAAAATTACCCAGGATGTCATTTTGGAAGTACCATTTCCTTATTATAACATTCTTGGGGATGTTTCGCAGGTCATTCCCATCGTATTTCCAAAGGACTACTTCTTTTAATTTCGAAAATGTGTTGAGGAATATGGTTTTCTTCTCTGGTGTTAATGCGGATGGTAGTACGTTCGTCCCGAAAGAAAAATATATCACACCTTGATGAGCATTGTTCAGAATCTTCGCGAGATCCTGGAAGAACAATGAGGTTATTGGATATTCCAATAATGGAATAAAGAATTTACATCGGGTAATTTTGACGATCTCTTCGTGTGTAACCCCCCAACTGGTATGATATTTGGGGTGAGCGCCACGGCGAAATCAACCGCAGGATCGTAATTGGCTAATAAAATTTGAAATTGCCTCTCAACCTCCTCGAAAGGTACAATATCCCTACCGAAACGATTCTGAGCCTTTTTGAACATGAATGGCATGTTTTTCCATTTCAGGTAATAGTCTAAAAGGTTCAGAAACGTGTTTTCTATCCTCTGCCAGAGCGTCATTCGATCTGTATAAGTTAGGAAGCTCATGGGGAAATACGAATAGAACTGACTGCCCATGGCGTCTAAAATATACGGCGGCAAAGCGAAAGGCGACACAGCTACCACTGGGGGATTCCCAAAATAATTTATTAACGGATAAAAATAATGCCCGCAAACAATGTCGAAGAGTATAAGATCAAAATTGTCCTTGGGATACTCCATGAGCTTCTCTAAAGCATCCGAGTTCAGATCCAATTCGGTGAAACCGACGATGTATTCCCATAGCATATAGAGGTCTTCAATGGGACTGTTCTTGTTGGTCAAAAATGCGTTCATATCTAAATGATCGTAGATTTCTTCTATTCCTGAAATTAATACGTAATGAAAATATTAATAAAAAAAAATATTTTGCTCCGTAAAAAATTCTGTCAGAAGTGGGATTCGAACCCACGCCCTCAGAGAGGACCAGAACGCCCGTTTGAGCCCGCGTTAAGCGGGCAAGGTGAACCTTGAGTCTGGCGCCTTAGACCGCTCGGCCATCCTGACAGTTAATAGATTGGGTAAAAAATCGGATCTTTGAGAAACTTGTGGTTTAATTTTAGATACGGGCGACAAAATTAGAACATTGCGATCGTATTTAGCGCTTTATATTCGTCACAGGCGTATTTTTAAATTTTTTATCATATTTTAGATCCGTTTTAATTATTTCTACGATTTATACGTTGGGAAAAATTTTCCAATTAAACTATGTCGCCAATATTAGCTTATTAAGCATAACTATATTAATTGCAGTTATCAAATACGCGATACATGCAAAAAAAAAAAAAATTATTGCGCATTTACCGTTGTATATTTTTTTTTTTTCAAGAATTTCGTCAAAATCTGGAATTTTTGGATTGCCGATGTTCACTTGTTTTTTTCACACGATATAAAAACTCAAAAAAATGCCATTAACTTAAATCTTATCTCGTACCTACCTGAAATCTTTAATACGGTGTAATTTTTGGACTTCGTCTTGGCATCTTCGTGTCCAATCAGCGTTATATTATGCCCTTTCTCCAAAAGGCCATTCACCAAAACCTCGTTCCATACATGGTGACTTGGGGATGCTACCGCGGATATAAATAAAATATTAGCACCATGAACGCTATTGGCAGCTAAAAACGCTATTAGAAGAAGGAGGATGAACATCTCGGATGATGTTCAGAAATCAAATGACCCCAACAGTAGATCTAATACCTTATTTCACGCATTAACTTAGAAGCATTGCGTGTTATACTCTCGTTATGTTTATTGCAAAATTGTCGACGTCAAGATAGGTGTAATTTAAACAATTATCCACCATCATCTTTGAAGGTAAACCGAACACGGTTTGACTGAGATTGCATGAAGAAATACAATTCTTTATTGAACTTTTAACTCCTGCGTTTATTTTTTGATAAAGAATTGTTATGTTTTTATTGTTATATTCAGAAAAGATGCCAACAAAGAAGATAAGCTTAAATCGTTCGTAATTTTATCTTTTCATTCATTCAATTGAACAATTTCGATTCTGGTCATCTGATGAGGGTAAAAGAACAATACAGAAAACAACATCATTAGCATAATACGGTGTGATCAGAAACTACTGGTGATCCGAATAAATACAAATCAAACGGAGTGAGATCAATTGATCTGGCAAACCATGTTCCTCCACTTATCATTCTTTAAAAAAGTTCCTCGAAATATGTTGCTGATTCGCAGTGGCCTATGTTGCTAAAAATATTCAGGTAATCCTCTCACTAAAGTTGGCTTTCGTGGAAGAAGATGGGTTTTCGAAACATTACTACCCAGGCACAAAATTTAATCCAATGTAAGGTAGTTTCGACGAGAACATGCGGATTTTCATTTGGCTAAGTTCTGTAAATTTATAGCCAGGCAGGTGAAACCATCAGTGTCATAGTTGTAAAATTATTTTTTATACCGAAGGTATTGTTAAATGTATTTTTGTTGCTAAATATTTTTTTAGCTGGATATTTTTCCTTTAATTAAAAAATACACGAATAACTGCGTTAACTTGATCCTAAATTTAATAATAATAACTTATTATGAACACCTAAAACTAGAACAATTGAACATCTAATCTAGGAACATCGAAATTAATTTTACTCAACAACCACGGACAGCCAATATCCTTATTTAACAAATCAAATAAGAATTTGTCCAGGTCTTCGCACAATTTTTCGTCTTTGTCTTCAAGAAAGTACCGAGTTAAATAGATTGAAGAAACGATTCAGATAAACATGTAGAGAAAGCCAACGCACTTCATTTTTACCACAAGGCTGGCATTCAATTAATTGCTGACGATGAAATAATACAATGTTACAGCGTGTACATTTGGAACTGCTCGTTTCAATGCGCTATGAAACCTTTAAGACGCCCTGCCACTGCTAGGGTTGATTTTCCCTTTGTATCAGTTTCTTTTTTTATAAATCGTACGTGTGATAAGAGTAGAACGTCCTTGTTTGGTAGAGTTGAGAATGGAAAATTTGCAAGGCAAATTTCAACGTCACTTAATCACTTAATTTATTTCTTCTGATGGCTGTTGACGTGTGATTTTTTTCCTTTACTATAAACAATGAAACGTTATATGCGGCTCGTGGGACATCATCATCTTGCTTAGAAGACGACGCAAAAAGGTTTGATATAGTTGGTTGTTTTAAATGTTTCTTTTTCAATCCATGAAAATAAGATAAATAATTGTTCTTTTTATCAGCATGCATTTTATTTAAATGCTTTAAATCTTCTTGTAAACTAGAAAGCAATAGAAGAGTACGTAAATCCATATTTCAAACGCTCAATACTGTACTGCTGGCACTTTTTTTAGATGTAGATTCAGACATTTCTAAACACAAATTAACTTCTCAACAGATTTATAGATTCCTCCATTTGCCCAATATTTTCTGGAACGGCTGTCGGCCCCATGGAAGGCTCCAGCGCCCAAATCGAAGATGTAGAGTGATGAGAGAGTTATAGTCAGAATTAATGATTTAGATTTAGATTTAGTGAATTTTTTTGTAGGGTCCAATTTACATCTGATTAATTGTAAGCTATGATTGGGGTTCCTTCTTCTACTCGATCTGGAATCTTCGTGGAATTTCTTGCGTGATGCCTATGCTTGAGAGAGTCCGATAAATTAATGAGTAGGTTGACTGGTGGAATTTTAACATTTTGTTAATGTCGGGTTCGAATTTTGTTATCAATCGCAGATCACCACGTTCAGTGATGTGTAGTCTATTCCTCGTCTTTAACAGTACACTACAGCACGGAGTTCACTCTTTGCAGTATAGGAAGAAAGAAATGCGATTAAAAATGATATTGATTTTTGAAGCTAAAACACTTGGTATCCATGTTTGAATTTTACTTTGAGCTCTTCGTTAGTTGTGACTTCTACGAGTTCCTCTTCCAAATTTGTTTGTGAAAGGATCTAAAACCCAACTCTGTACGTTTATGTCTAAAATATCTTGGAAACGCTGCATCAAATCAACATGAAGAACGTCCAAGTGTTAGCAGTAAGTAAGTAAAATTGATTCTTCGTCAACTGTGTGTAACGATGAAACGTTATATGAGGCTCGTAGTTCATCATTATCTCAATTAGAAGGTGACGTAAAAAGATATAATACAGTTGTCTGTTTTAAATATTGCTTGAAAATAGGATAAAGCGTTGTTCTTCTTATAAGCATGTATTTTATTTAAATACTCTTCTTTTTTTCCTCAGAATCGGCTATCGCCCAGTGGGAGCCCTATCGCCCCGTTGCGAATCGATGAAGTAATAGAATATTATCGAGTCAGACATAATCAAATAGATTGTGGAGTTTTTTCTAACATCCAATTAATCGTAAGCCATGATCGAGGTTACTTCTTCTACTCGATCTGGCTTCTTTTACGATATGTGGAAAAGTAACGATTTCTAAATGATTACCGCTGTACAAATTATGTAGTAACTAAATTTCTGTTGTCCACACAATCCCACCCCAATCAACCAGTTTTATGTACACTGCCGTTCAGAGAAGTTCGGTCGGTTGGTAAAAAACATGAAAAGGTTACAGAAACAAACGAAACTAA
>LR737407.1:703549-716126 GCA_902655005.2 Marronus borbonicus
TCATTTAGACCACACAAGTTTAATTAATTAATCCGGGGCAGATGTTTGAGCCTTAGAAAATCCGAAAATGCTATGAAAAAAACCGATTTTCAACACTGATTTTCAGTTGGTTGCTTGGGTTGGTGTAAATGGCGTGCTCATTGGACCAAACTACTTTGCCACAATTATTATTAGATAATGTTCCTTTAGGTATGAGGCGAACCATGTGGTTTTCATTCAAAAGCAAAACAATCGGATCAATTCACTTGTTTCAGTTGATTTTATATGAAACACTTACCTAAAATATCAGCTTGAGAATGTAACTTTTTCACAATTACATTATCTGAGATATTAGATACTTTATCTTCGGAGTTCCACAGGACTGTTTGGTTAATTTTGGTAAAGGCGGTTGCCACGATGTTTCTAATTTCATCAGGTAGGAATTCCTCGCTTACTAAACCAAAGGAAAAATATATCACTCCATCCTTGGAATTTTCCATGATCTCTTGCAGATCCTAACCCCATCAATAAGAATAAATTAAAGCATACATAAGAGTTAAAAGAGCTTTACTTACATCTGTTAATTTTTGGCCCGTCTTGATGTGTAATCCTCCAACGGGGATGATATTCGGCGGAAAAGGTTGCGGAAAGTCAAAAACTGGATCATTATTCGTCAAAAGTAACCCGATACTTCTTTCAACTTCATGAAAACACAGTATGTCGTCCCCAAAAAATTTCTGAGCCTTCCGATAGAAATCTGGCATGTAGAAACACCATTTCACAACGTTTTCCAACATCTGCAGCAGAACGTTATGGAATCTCTGCCAGAAGCTCATCCGATCGCTGTAGGGCAACGTATAGAAGGGTATGTAGGGATAGATATGGTTGCCCATGACATCAGCTATAAACGGAGGTATGCCAAACGGTGATACCCCCACTACTGGTGGGTTGTTGAAGTATTCTATTAAGGGGTATAGGCATTGGCCGGCGTTTAGGTCGAATATTATCAGATCGAAACTGTCTCTCGAGTAGTTCATCAAATTCTTCAGCGCTGCTGATTGGAAATCATATTCACATATCTCCAAATTAAAATTCCACAAATGGAAGATCTGCTGGATGGAGTTCAGCTTGAAGAGTGAAGCTGTCTCTATAGATTCTTCGCGCGATTCATGGAAACCTGTTGGAGATTTAAAACCGTTAATTCATTGATGTAAAGGGAAGGGATAACAATTAGACGTATTCCTTTGGAAGGTTTCATTTTGTAATTGAATATTTTATGGTTTTCAATTGGACGATGGTATCAGGATTTATGCGCTGTAGCAACTTAAAATATGACTTTCTTGTGTTTTAATTGGCACTCATGGACCAATATAATGGCTACAGAGATCTTCTGATCTCACAACACTTGACAATTTTTTATGGGGCCATCTTAAGACGGTAGTTTATGCATCGAGGATGTAAAAAAAAAACGAAATCACGCTGGTTCGAGAGTACTTAACACTCAATTTCGTTACGTAACGCAACAAATATTGAGCTGCGAAAAAGAGACATCTGCTACACAAATGGTGAAAGTTTTGAGAAATTTATGGCTTCTATTATCTAGTTATTCCGTAAAAAGTAATTTTTACACATTTTTGAATGTTGACGTTGTTTTTTTGTTATACTTTGTTCAACTGTTTAATTTCTAATTTCATCTATTTCAGATAATGGTGTTTTTGATTTATTCCACACATAATTGGAACCATTTTTTCAGGTTTTGATCAAAATTAAAGCAAAAAAGAAGCAGCTTCAGCAGCAATTTTACGAATTTCTAACAAAGATACAGTTTCGCGGTTGGAAATCTCAGTCCCTATTGTATTAATCAAAGCTCCAGCTAATATTATTCAAACAATTCACTACAAACAGACACGTAATTCAGAATGGCTGTTATTTATTGGCCAGTATGATCTGAAATGCACTGTATATTTAGTTTCTCTTGAACAGCTGGACATCTGTACTTCCAAACAAGTATCTTCACCATCACCGCACCTTTCCGGTGCTAAGATAAAAAAAAATGCAAATTAATTTATTTTATTTTTTCAGAGAAAAGTGCTAATCTGCTTGAAGGATCTTGAGGCGTGCAATTTTGTGGACGTTGGAGCTAACAGATGTACGTTAGCAGTGACCAAGACAAGAGATAAAGATAATTTTTAAAAAGTACCCCGTTAATGTTTCAAAAGAAGATTTTTTTTTTTAATAATATTCCATTCAGAGTCGCTCTTGCGCTAGATTGTTCCATAAGTCTTTGTCCATAACACATTAATTGTGTTCCTATTTTTTATCCAATACCTCAATTCAATACCGCTCTGTTGGTTTAGAAGCAAAAAATGTCTGGGCAAGCGTCTTCTACTTCCTCAAAATTGTTAAAGTTGCGACCGCACAAGAAATGTGCTGTCAAACGAAACAACCCATAATCAGATGGAGGCATGAAGGCAAATCCTCAACCTCTTCCATGTTTTGAAATTTTTTCTACGCCAAACGGAATCTATGGACTGAAGCGTCGTCAAAATTCGGTTGATTAGTGCAACGAGTGCTCAGTGTTTGGTAAATTCTATTTAGCTGCTCGCAATACATCTTCCACTTATAGCTGTCCTCTCAGGTACCAATTCAAAGTGCAAAACTCCTTCAAAATTCTATCAAACGCTCAGCATGAGTTTTTGTGCGAATCACAGGATGTTCGTATAATTCACTTCTCATCATTTGTTACGATTTTCCACCAATATCGTTCATCTTTAGGATTTCGAAGCAGTTCTTGAAATATCTCAATTCCGCGATGAGCTTGTGCAACAGTCAAATTATGCGGATCAATTCGAAGCTTTTTTTGAACTTCAAGTGTCGCCCAATTTGTGGATTTTCACGTGACAATTCACGGACACTTGATTGGGGATTGTCCTGAACTGCTTCTCTTAGAGCACCTTCGTCCACTTGAGGTGGTCTTTTATCGATCAATCTGGTGTGACCTCGACAGAATTTTCCAAACCAAATTGCTGCCGGATTTTTGTGAACCCCATCTCCTTTACTTTCATGAATTTGCACAGCTGCCGCTTTCACATTGAGATACCTTTTTCAGTTAAGACGCAATGGAGCTCTGATTGCTATTTTCTCTTCCATTACGATTAGCAACTGTGCACGTACAAGAACAAGCACGTTTGTATTACAAACGATCGAGAGAAAATTGTTGTGCCATTGTTATCGTAAGTGATTAGAAATAATGAAAAAAGTTCGTTCGTGAAAACCTACAAGCACAGCACTGATCTTTACGCAAAGACTTATGGGAATTCGGCATTCAATGCGAATTCTTTCCTTCTAGTCCGGAACTTTGGCAACAACGAATTAGCTCTCAAAACATACTTTTCCTACTACTCGCTACGTAAGTTAATCATGACAGCCCTGATAGGAGAGACGTAATTGCGATATACGAATTATTTATTTTGGTTGCCCCTCACAGCGGGATTTACGTCCCTGGAGACGTCAAGTAGTGATAGATTAATATCACAACGGGTGTCAACATATAACAGAAATTGTCATCCTTGACGGTTCTTAATTGTCACTTAGATAATTACGAAATTAGCCGAGGCAAAACGCTGTTAGTGATGCTAACGTTAACGTGTTATAGATTCCTATTTTCCCATGTACACTGCCGTTCAGAGAAGTTCGGTCGGCTGGCAGAAAACATAAAAAGGTTACAGAAACAAACGAAACTAAAAACAAAATGCAATTTTATTGTATGTACAGGTAAAAAAGACGAAAATAAATAAATAAAAAGTTATTCTGGCCTAATATAACATACTGAACATTACATTTTTTCTATACGAAAAATCCTCCTTTCGATAAGTTTTGTTAAAACGGATTGTGGAATGTTAGTCCATTCATGTTGCGGAATATTCCGTAAATTTTCTTGTGAAGTAGGGCATATTTTTCGGATCCTCCTGTCCAGTTCATCCCACAACAACTCTATCGGGTTCAAATCTGGGCTTTGTGGGGGCCATGTCATTACTTTCATGATGTGCTGTTCTTCTTGCTCCTTTAGATAGTTCTTACACACTAACGCAGTGTGTTTTCGGTCGTTGTCATGCATGAATGTAAAGTTACGGCCTATTATACGCAAGCCTGATGGCACTGCATGATTCTGGAGTGTTGCAAAATAATTTTCCTTCCTCATTACACCCTGCACTCTGCATAAATCTCGCGTCCCAGCAAAGGAGAAACATCCCCACACTAACACAGAACTACGCCCTTGCTTCCCTATAGGCACAATGCAGTTCTGGATCACTTTCCGGTTTTAGATCTTCCGACATAAACTCGTCGATTTTGCCCAAAAACCTCAAACTTTGACTCGTCACTCCAAAGCACGTGTTTCCAATCATCTAACGACCAATCTAGATGAGAACGGGCCCACCGTAGCCGGGTTGCTCTGTTTCCCCGACGTAATAAGGGTTTTCGAATGGCAATACGTCCATGAAGGTCCGCTTGTTGAAGTCGACGTTTTACCGTACTCGCCGAAACTTGTTCTTTACGGCCGCGATTGACTTCGGCTGCTATTTGTGGCGCTGTTAATTTTCTATTGCGTTTGCTTAATAATGCAATTCTCAAATCTTCAGCTTTTGTTGTTTTCCTAGATGCTCCAGGACGAACACGATTTTCTATAATTCCAGCTGTCCGATATCGCTTTATGATGTCATTTACTGTTGAACTTCTCATATTTATTTTTTGAGCAATTTGTCGCCCCAAATATCCTTCTTCGAACAGCGTAATAATGCGTGAACGTTTTTCTACACTGGTAGGCTTGCCACGTGCGATTTTGAAGTAAATTTTCTTAAAACTTTCGCGCAAAAACGACAGATGCACACCAACACACGCTTAACAGTAAAATGAAGCAAATTTATATCTTTACGCCTGTGATAAATAAACAAGAGTGATACTGCGGTATATTTCTTAAATGTATTGTTCGTTAATAATCCCCAAACGACCCGTTTCGAAAGATCGGTACTTCCGAGAAATTCTTGGAATGATAATAAAAGGGACTTTATTGTGGTCGTCGCGATATTTCTACTTTACATAATAATTTATGGCTTTAGCCCCTTAGAAAAGAGTGTATGCTTAATATTTTTCTAATTTTATGTATTAATAATTGTATACAGTGTGATATAATAGATTTTTATTGTATGACCGAACTTCACTGAACGGCAGTGTATATTTTCGCGTGTTTAAACTGGGCTGGTTGTCACGGTATTTCTTTATTATACTGATTGTATATTACACAATGGAAACCGCTTCATTATAACAAAAGAAGTTCGTAAAAAAATTATCTCGGCTATTCACAATGTTGCGTTATGTGTGGGTTGGCTACGTTAACAATGAATCGAATACTGCTGCTGCCCCAGACCTGCTGGACTAGATACTTATGCAACTATAGTAATTATGCTTTTATTCCTGCAGACTACCATACAAAACGTTTCTTTCTCATCCCTTCCTATCGCCACGATGAAACACAATTTGCCAATGGAAAGCGTCTGTTCAAAAACGGCTAAGAAACGTAACGGTAAAATATAATAGTGTGTGGCTCTTCGTTGGGTTTAATGAAGGAAGTAGGTATATGAAATAAAAGGAGTGGTGTATGCTCTTAATAAAGTTCTAAATAAAGAGCGAAGTATTGAGTTACATAATAAAGGAGTCCTCTTTCTTCTTCAGTCCGCCACAGATCCCTAATCACATAATTTGTCGAAATATTCACAAACACCTCTACGGGCATAGATCCTTGGCATCACGATCTGTGAGGCTCCCAAGTCTCGACTGACAGCTTAATTAACCAGAGAATTAATGAAAATAATAATAAAATTGGACTAGGATAATTAGCCGGCTGATTACCGTCTGCCACAAATGTGCACTGATGGGCTGTTACAGAGCGAAACGCGCGGCTGTACGTGGTGATTAGGCTAACTTTCACTGCATCCTCAACCGGTCCATCAAAGAAATTAATTTATTCAGCAAGGGTTTAGGGTAACCATTATTGGCGAAATAATCGAAAACATAAGGTTTTTCAAATTTTTGTCTTCCTTCTGTTCACCTTACCTCAGCATCCACGTCCAGCAAGCTGAACAAATATGTTTGGAGACCTTACGCGTGACAAGGTATAGAAGCCCGTGGTTTTACATCGACTGCGTCCTATCGTTGCTAGGATTTCCCTTCGAAGTGGTCCAACTCTAAGATATGAGGTAGCTGGTGTCATGAGGTCTAAGCACGCGAGCTTAAGATGATTTATTTCTGTATAAGTCTCTCTGACAGTCTCCTTCATGCCGCTCTATACTCCAATTATTAACGGAATAAAGCGAATGTTGTATCCTGGGTGTGGCAGCCTCAATTGGAACATTAGTTCTTTATTTTTGTTTATTTTTCAATTTTTTTTTTCAGCGATGTTCCGTTCCGCCGAACAAACACATTTCAACGACAAACATTTTTTTATTTTGGTCAACTAAAATTACCATATCTGGTTTGTTAGCGGTTATCTCTGTGGTGGTTGAAAAGAGAAAATTCCAAAAGATCTTGACCTTGTTACTGGGGACCACAGATGGAATGGACTTCTCTGTATACGATGGGACCCTTTCCTGGTCTATTCCATACACGAAGCGGATATGGTAATATAATATACGAAGTGCCATATCGAGTCTTGATACGTAAATGGTGGGCGGGTATTTGGAAGATGCCGCGAGCAAATGCATGGTTATCTCTGGGTTTTCTTTTCATGCATCTAGTGACATTTAGACGTTGCTGCAGGTTTGTTTGGCGATACACTAGGCTCCCGTAGACTTGCCACAATATAGCCTTCCGTCTCAGAGTATAGGACTGGCGTACCCAAGAAAGCGAGGCTAGGTTTCTCGTGTAGTGTCTGCTGTTGTGAGCTTTTATAAAATTGTGAACGGATAGGTTTGTCCAGATGGGTTTGTTTCATGATTTTGTTTATTTCTTCTTTTACTCTCAGCCTCGCTTTATCCTGTGGCAGACCTATCAGGTTTTCTCTACATGATTTTGGAGATGTTGGGTCAAAGCTAAGTTTGTATTGTTTCGCCCCCCTTGCCTCGTGTGTATGAACGAATATTAATAATGGGAATAATTCGATTATGTAGATGTTTTCCGCGCGGTAGACCTCTTCCACTTTCTTCTTCTCTTCTTTATCTTTTTATTATTATTACTATTGTCCGTCTAGAAAGTATCCGGAATTTATTATTTTTCCTAATTTTAATGTATTTCTTTTTTGTTACATCCTAAGACAAAAGTAATGCATCAAGTAGGTAGTGCGGACTGTAGGCCATGGCAAAAATCATATAACAACACCAGCTGTCAAATATTCTTGATTATTAACAGGCTTAATATTTGTGAAATAATGTCGCAAGTAGAAAGAAGATGCTGGTGGAATATTTGTATAGAAAAGGTGTTCAAAACGTTAAAAAATTAGTGCAATTGACTGGACTCGGAAAAAGTGCAATAAAGAGGAAAAAAATAGGAGAGATATGAGCCATGGACCAGTTTCTGGAAGACCGTGTAAGATTAGCGGAAACAATCTAAACGCTTTAATATGACAAAACCCGCGCCTAGGGTTTCGAAAATTGGCTAACAGATTTGGAAATCAACATCAAATAAGAGTTTGTCCAGAAACTGTCCCCATTTCACTGAGAAGACAAGGTTACTTATCAAGGAAACCAAAAAAACTCCCTGCAATGACGTTTCTACAAAAGCAACGAAGAATAGATTTTTGCCAACGATTTCGAGACGATAATTTTAGTGATGTTTTTATATCTGACGAAAGTTGTTTTCAGCTTGGTGCAAATCATTTAAAAATCCTATCAAGAGAAAATGTTAGCGTTCAAATTTCCAAATTTCCCACAAAAATAATGGTTTGGGGAGCAATCTCTCAGCGTGGTGCTACCCCTCTCTGTATAATTGATGGCACCCGTTAATAGTGCAAAGTATTGCGAAATTCTTAATGGCTTTCTCCTTGAAACGGTTCGCGCTTTATATCCCGAAGGGTGGCGTTTTCAGCAGGATAATAATGCAAGATGCTACACTTCTGAATACACTAAAGCTTGGATGCTAGAACAAAACTTCCAACAATTCCATGGCCAGCAGCTTCCCCAGATCTTAGTCCCATCGAAAACATGTGAGGACTAATGAAAATTGAAGCAGAACGAGCAGCACCAAGAAATAAAGAAGATTTGATTGGGTTTTACAAGCCGAAAAACCTCGTTTCGGGATTACCTGAACGTTTAGTTAAGTGTTTGCAGTTAAATGGAGATTGTATTAGGAAATGAGATGAATTATTTGTTGTCATTTTATTATTCAAGTAATAAAAATATATACAGCTGTGCTTTTTGTTTTCCGGATACTTTCTGGACGGACTATAATACTGCTACTACCGATGAAAAGAATCAGAGCTATGTAAACCACCTGTATTTTATATACAACTCATATGTCCTGATAAAAATGCCTTGATTACGAATTATTTATTACAATTGTTCCTTGATAACATTCTAACGAATATGTTCTTTTTTAAACAGAGAGGTCAAGGAGATTAAAATATAGCAACGCCCAAATTACATCAGTCATCCGTATAATATCGAAGGTTTGATATTATCAGTGAAACATGCCATAAAATTTCTTTTTTTATCTCAGTAAATAAACTATTACGTTAATTGTCAAGTTATTCCGATTGTAATTTTGAAGTTAATTAGGATGTAAAACGTTGATCAATATGAGGTATTTATCAATAAATTGTTTAGCTTCATGTCTCGTCTTTGTATGTCGTAATGAGACTTTCTTTTTAAATGAATGAAATTTAGAAAGATCAGGGTTTCTTTCTATTTGAATTGTGGGATCTACTTGTTTTTTTTTTTTTTTGCAAATTGAAAAATGATAGATAAGAGATAAATTGAACAACCTCCGTGTGTGCGACTTAATTATTTTGTTTTATTTTCGCAAAATTATTTAATTTTCGGATCCTTGTGATATCCTCTTCTTCAAATATAGAAATCCTGCGCAATCTTGAAATCCTTGCGAAGCCGGGTCCGTATGGTAGGTGGTAAGATTTTATTTAACAGATAGTTCTTTATGGATGAAGAAGATCCCATCAAAATATTTAATTTTAAATTTTTTCTCGGAATTTTAAAAGGTTTAAATGATGCGAATAGAAGACCCTAGACGTTAACATTCCTATTCTATCTCTACTTTCGAGAAAAAAATATTTATGGAGAAGTATCTGCTTCTGTCCCAAGAATAAGACGAAAGGGAACCTTGTTATTATAGCACGAAACCTACCCTAGTAAATAAACAAAAACAGACTTGAGTATGGCAACAGTCCGTTCTCTCTATTCATTAAATTTGTGTTCCTTCTTATGTAAATAGTTTCGTAAGCGTCTAATTTTCGCGGCGAAGCTACGTTCTTAATCAATTTCAGATTTTCTAATTTAATATTATCCCCGCTCTCGTTTATGCGCTGTGCTATACTTGACAATTCTATCCTACCGTATCTGTAGCATCTAATGTGCTCATTGAATCCGGTGCTTAAGGCACTTTTCGTTTGATCAATGAAGTCTTTGTCACAGTCCCTATATATAATTTTATAAATTCCCGACCTTCATGTCCATCTTAGTCTTCCCGAATTGAAAGACACGTTCATATCCTGACTCCTAAAAGCTTTACTAACACCTTTTAATATGCTGTGGAACGCGAGTTGATTATTCACATGTTCTTCTACTGTAAATTTGATAGTTTCGAATTTTGAATTAAGTGTCGCGAGGCACACCGGAAGAGTGCTTTTTCTAATAACAAAGATTGCTGCGTACCTAAGCAATATTCTAGGAAAATATGGGTATCCGTCCTCATACACGTTTCAAACTTGCTCAAAAACGATTCTGCAATCTTGGCATTATCAACTTTATTCAGTTTTAGGAACTCAAACCAAATGTTCTATGGCATTTGGACAATTTGTACGTAGGTGAGTCTACGCCTGAAACTATTGGTCTCGTAGATTTTCCCGGTTTGGGATCTTCGGTAGACAATACATTTTTGGAACTGTGGGGTTTGGGATTGTCAGTTACAACTTAAGGTTCGCGTAATGAGTAAAACCACGGGAAACTATGGGACAAGTGCTGTAGATAATACAGTTAAAAGAAGGATCTGTAAAATGTTTTCCTGAATTAGAGGGTAAGATCAGAATTTCTTTTTCATACCATGCGATTAATACATCTGGACATGTTCATACTTCAGAATATTTAACAGATAATATAATTACGAAGTTCAAGTTCAAGTGCACGCATGCGACAAAGTATGTAGAGGACCTACTCGAAAATAATTACGTACGCTTGTTCAGCTCGCACTCTTTACACGATTTAGATATCAAAGAAAATATTATGTACATCATAAACTGCTTTAAAAATAATCATTTTGCTACGAAGAAGTTGGTGAAAAGCGCCACTTTTACAGCAAGACGTAAGGTGGAATACTTTGGCAGATTGTTTAAAAGAATACTGGCTAACAGTGGGATAAATGCTTGAAAATTTATGAAGAAAATGAGCTCTGAACATAAAATGAGCTGCCGACGATATTATAAACATTTTAAAACCGATAGCAGCAGCAGTAGATAACATTCAGATGAAGATGCGGCAATTTCCGATCTTCATTCATTTCGATCTTCCGCTACGCGCCAGATCAAAACCATTTAAAAATATTATGTTCAATGAAGATTTTTTTTGTGCACTACCGTGATGGCTTATAAAGAAATATTATCAAACAGTTTTTGTGTGCAACGAGTTTTCTCTTTAGTAGAAATGTCTTTCGGGTGATGTCGTGTAGTTAATGTTTTACTTGACGTTTCGTTGACCATTCTGTCAGCTTCTTCAGAAGATTTCTGAAGACTGTCTTTAGAAATCTTCTGAAGAAGCTGACAGAATCGTCAGCGAAACGTCAAATAAAATATTAACTACACGACATCACCCGAAAGACATTTCTACTATGGATTACGGTCGTGAAAGCCTACACTCATCGAGTTTTCTCTTGTTTTGAACTTGCGCACACCAAACTAAGAAATAAAATGGGTACGAAGATAGCTGGAAAATTCGCCTTCTTATTTCAATTAAAAAGATTCGTCTGGATAAAAAAAATTAACAAATATGTTAAAATGGTAGAATAAATATTATTTAATTTATAAATTTTTTTGAATTTCATCAAAATCAGTAATTTTTAATTTTTAATTTAAAAAATCAGTCGATTTAAATCTGGCCAACCCTGGTTCATAGTGGCATGTAAACAATCAAAACTTGTTTATATTTTGTTTATCTCGTTTTTATAACAAATGCAATCTAACCTTGTCAAGATTGGTAGCTCTTTAAATATAAATAAAATTATATTATCCAACACCTTTCATTCTTGCCCCCTCAAATTTTACATTTTACTAGAATTAAATGCAATTTTAAATAATTTTCAATTCCCTCACCTTTAATCTCCAAAACGGTGTAATTCTCTAATTCGACTTTACTTCCTACATGACTCAGCAACGTTATTTTGTGGCCTTTTGTGAGTAGCGCCTCTACTATGGCCTCGTTCCAAACGTGATGGTTGGCGGCAGGTAGAAGGCTCAAAAACAGTATATTCGCACCGTATACACCACCGAAACAAGTTAGACTTATTGCCAAAAGTTCGATCGTCTTCAACATTTTCACCTGATCGCATCCGTCGTGGCCAGGTGTTCAAGATTCAAATTGCCGCGTGGTGAATTAGCGTTTTTATTGCCATTAGCGCACATCTTGCCGACTAACTTGGGCCTATCTCGGTTCACGCTTACCGTATTATCTTATCTTTACGTCGCGTGTCGGTCGTGGTTGCCTATGGGATAGGCTGTTTTATGTCGCCGTATAGATCGAATTGCGTGATTTATATTCATAAGCGAAATAAGTACGATGTAGGACATGTTAAATGGGATATTTAGTAAATTTAAATGAAAATCGTTATTGGGAATTATAAATGCTTTCCGTGATAAACTACAGCAGTCTTGTTTGCTTTGTTGGACTTCCGGTGATATTATTATGTTCGTGGGCGAAGTAAATATTAACTTAGTTAGTAACTTAGTAATCCTAACGTTTCGTGCGCTTGATATTCTTGAATTGATACAATTTCTTGAAATTACAAACCGAGAAATTTAAAACAAGAAATCGCCGAAATCGCCTAATCACATTAAAAAGGAAAAACATAGAAGTAAATAAGAAATAAAGTTTTTATTCAATAAAAATAAGAAATAAAATATGAACGTAGAAACACTTCTATAAAAATATAAGAAAGATTGGTCTGCAGAAAAATATTGATAAGGCTAGCCTATATAAGTATTAGAATTTAATTTCTGGAAAAACACCTAATAATTCGTAATTAATACATGGTACATTGTGGTGTTAATCAAATTTTTGAAAGATTATTTAAAGTACTTAGTTGAATAAAAAAATATTCAGATTTTGTGGAATTCATAGACAGAACGGAGCCGATAGAACTTATGTATCGTATTTTGGCGGTTGTAAGG
>LR737407.1:716136-731855 GCA_902655005.2 Marronus borbonicus
TCGCACGTACCGCCGCCACGAATGGCAGACTAAGGCTGGATACTGACAGAACGGTGCCAATAGGACTTATTTATCGTATTTTGGCGGTTATATGTCTTCTCCAGTTTGTGCCGTTCACGCAGTGTGGCAGACTATGGCTGGATACCGACAGAACGGTGCCGATAGGATCTACGTCGGTTAAAATCACTAAGATATGTGTTTATGATGATTATTTTTGGAAAATTTCACAAATTTTATTTAAACACGACGATTTTAATTCGGTTAAATTATCTAAAAATATAGGCCTAATAACGATTCCTGAACATGTTAAATAACTGATAAAGTTCCTTTTATAGCTGGCACGCATCTTCATGAATTTGCTGAAACGCAGCATTGACAATATTTACTTGAATCAATATGTTATAATAATAACATATTTTCTGGAGTGCACAACTTGGAAATTAAAATTTTTAATCATATGCCACCCTCTATAAAAGAAATTATATTATAATATAAAAAATTCAGACATCAGGTAAAGCTGTATCTACCAGGCGTACAAGCATGAAATGCGATTTTTTTTTCTAAAAAGAAACATTAAATTCGGAAGAATAATAAAAAGCGCTTTATTCAAAGTATGCTCCATCGCTTGTTATACATTTTTCCCATCTTTCGGGCAATTTGTGAATCCACGCCAGTAAAAATCTTCCCCTTTTGCTGCGAACCATTCATCCAGCCATTCCTTCACGTCTTCGTACGAACCAAAGCGCTGCTCGGCCCATCCATGCAAAGAAGTGGTAATCGGAAGGAGCCAAGCCTGGTGAGTAAGCCGCATGGGGTAGAATTTCCCAACTGAAAGCTTCCAACGTGTCGCGAAGTATGTGATGGAGCATTGTATGACTTTGTGTTGCCTCTTTCGGCATTCCGGCCATTTTTCAAGCAGCGAACGGTGCAAATCGGTCAATTGCTGTTGGCAACGTTTAGTATCAACCGTTTCCTCAGGTTTTATAATAGACCATGCCCCATCTAGCCATCTTAAAATAATGTGAAATGAAGAAAAACAAATTATTTAAAAATTGTTTAAATAAAATATCAAGTGTGTTATATCGTTCTAAAGGTAATTTTATATGCTTTTCAATAGTGTAAAAATATATAGGGTGTTCCATATAAAAAAATACAAGTCTTGATGATATCTCAAAAAATATGAGTTTAAAAAAATAAAAAATCAGAGCATAGGATTCTGCGTCAAAAAGCGCCCCAATTTAGTTTTTATATAAATCAAGCATTTTCACAAATAAAAAAGTTACAAGGGTTGTTAAAAATTGCACATTTTAAGAGAACGCTCTGTATCTCTTAGATTAAGCAAGATATAAAAATAGGGATTTCACTAATCGATTTCTCTTTAAAATCGAGCTCCAGAAGCTTTGGTCAGTTTTTGTCTAATTCCTTTAGAAATGTAAGTTCCCTATTAAAAGTATCGAATTTGGCCCACCTTGTACACTCGGAGTAGCAAATTTTTGTCAATTATTGTTTTGTTTTCGATGAATTGTAGTTTCTTGTTTGTTTAAGTTTTCACGTAAATATTACGAGAAGGTGGAAATTGTCGCAGATATTGCGCTCGTTGCAAAACAGTGTAAAATAGATCCAGTTCTTAAAGTTAGACCAAATCGGATAATTCAATTATTCTAATTCTATTTAAAAAATATATTTAAAAAGGATATATTTTTTTACATATTTCCACGAAATTTGCTGATTTATACATAAGTTGTTTTCGTAGAAACCTTATGGATAAGCTTGAAATATGCGAAAGGGAATCAAAGGCATTAGTTGTATTTATTTATGTATTAGAAGGGATTTGTTTCCGGGTTTCTGAATAATGTAAATTTTCCTGAAAGATTAGTGGTGACTCAGCAATATGATTAAACGCAGGTGTTTAAGTTTTAAAAATTTTGAGAATTAAAGTATAAGAAAGTATAAGCCTTTTAAACATAATTGAAAAAATATATAAAGGATAAATGTTTCTTATTTTGCATATTTATGTGATTACATTTTATTTAATTCTATCAAATTTCGTCAAATAGATTCTTATTACTGGTGATAAAAAAAAATCAAACATTAAATTGAACACAGCTTGTCACTAAATTAAGTTTGAAAACTTAGCGGAAAGGGGGATACGGAGGATCATATTTTATTTTATTTCATTTAATTCCACAAATGTTTAGATCGTCAAAACCAAACGAAAAAAAGCAAATGAATGCAAAATCAATTTGTGAAAAATGTAAATTAAATAATTAGAACATTCGCTGCCTTTTTGTATTTTCGCAAAGTTTCGAAATTTTCGGCACGTTTAGCATATGACAAATGTTCACTATTTTATTATTTCTTTGGCAGAAAACTGGCTTCGACTTCATCTTTTTTGGTATTCAATACCTTTGAATATAGCACACTTCATGGTTTTTGGTTGAGATTCAATTAATACGAATGGGGAAATAATAATTGTTAATGGTAAACGATATTGTCAGATGTTGACTAATTTTCTATGGCCTCTTCTGGAAGATATTGATTTCGATAACCTTTTCTTCCAACAAGATGGTAGAGAAACTGTTAATTTAATCCACGGAAAAATTCGTAGCTGTGTAAATTCCTGAAATGGTGACACTGGTTGGCCTTCAAGTTCGTGCGATTTAACGCCATTAGACTTCTTCCTGTGGAAACTTTTTAAGACAAAGTTTCAGGTAGATGGAAGATTTCCCAAAAGGATTTGCAAACATTCTGAGTTTCTCATTAGCGCTACTTGATTTCTCATGATCCATCGTCTCTTCTTCTTCAACTTTTTGTAGAGCGTTTCTTTTTATAGTTTTTGCTTTTTTTTTTTAATCTATAGCTTTACTCGTTATGATATTGGAATTAAGTCGGAGAATTCGCTGAAAATCGAACGTATTTTCCTTCATTGTACGTTTATTAGATTCGCTAGTTCGTTTCATTTTTATGTAGCAAATATTCAGCTAACATTTAGCAACAGTTATGGGGATATTTTAAATGCACTATTAAAATATTAATATGCAAAACCATGTGTCGGCGCCTTAGATGTTTTTGTATCAAATTTTACGAGCATGAAGTAAAAACGTTGTGTTTGGAGGAGCGGTGTATGTCTACGATATTTAAATTTACAAATTATATTCAAGTATACAGAATGTTCAGTTTCCTCTGCGCCCAATCTACTTCCCATCTTCAAAGTAGTTTCCTGCATCCCGAACAGCAACGACATATTCTTGTGTAATACGGGTTGATGGTCGTTTATCATCATCAACTTTGTTTGTATTTCGCGACCTTGATTTAATTACTCGTATATTAATTTTTGTTGGGATTTAGATCGTTAATAGAGGAGGGAAGAAACCTTTTCGTTCTCTTCTTACATTTGTTTCGTTGAATTTTCATTAACTTTTTCAAGCTCCTCTTCAATTCATGTTAACTTCCTTCAATATTTCCCAATACCTGTCTAGTTGAAATTTATTGTGTTTCTGCGGCTTCTAGGTCGTTGACAGGAGCAGAAGAAAAACTTTTCTTTCTTTTGCTATATTTATTTTGTTGATTTTTTTGCAACCTTTTTAAGCTTCCTATAAAGAAGTTTTGAAATTCATTGAGTTGCAATTGTTTTTTTATTTCTAATTTTAATCTATCTTACCTTATCATCCTCATTTTGTTTGTATGTGTCATATATCGGATCGATTCAAATAGCGAGTAACTATGCGAATACACAATCAGATAAAACACTTTTTTAAATGAGAGTTATTGGTGTTCATTAAAAAATTTGCTACGTTGCTGGTATCGGTAGCTACCAAAAAAGGCTTTGTAAAATCAGGATATTTCAATATTGGCTCGTTTATTAAAATTGTCTTACACAGTTCGAATGCCCTTCGTTATTCTTCAATTAATTCATTTTTACTGCCTTTCATCAAAAATTTCGTCATCAATAATCCTAAAAATATTTTTATTTCCTTTTGCATCTTTGGTATTGGGTATTTTCTTATGGTTTCTATTTTTTCAAGCTACGGTTTGACTCCTTGTGGTGGTAGCACTGGGCTAAGCATCCTACCTTTTTTCTCTGAAATTCACACTTGTCTAATGATATTTTCATATTGATTTCTCTCAATCTGGAAAAAACTTTTCTGAGCTTCTGCTCGTATTCTTGTAATAATGCTCTGGAATCCAGGTATCAGGTACGTTTTTCAGTGGAGGATGAGAGGTAAGTAGGTCCGGTCCGATTGTCTTACTTTCTGCAGAACACGAGCCGACATTCCGTTGAATCAAAGGTAAAAAAATTGATTCCAGCACGATGGCGGTTTGAAGATCGCTTTGTTTCAAACCTTCTTGATTTATTTCTTTGGCGAGAATTTGAAAACTTTTGTCTACATAACGCGTCTAAGTGACAGTAACGAGTAGGTCAAGGATGCCACCGAATCCAAGCCAATGCAGAAATCTTCAAGTTCGAAGGTTCCATGGTGGAGATATCATGGCTTCTGTTAAATGGAAGGAGGGCACTTTGAACATTTAATTTGAATTATTGCCTTTACTGTTTGTCCATAAATTACATTGTTTATTTGTACGTAATGCAAACGCAAAATATTTTGTATCTCCGAAACAGTCCATTTGCTGACCCACTTTCATTAAGACTTTTCTTCATAGTCACCATTTTTTGGCAGAAACGGTTCTAAATTTTCCTATCTTGATATATTGTAAAAGAATCACAGAGAAATTTTTAGGACCAGCAGGTAATTCTACATAAAGCGTCATATAAGTTGAAACAAATAGTTTTATGGAAACGTGATGGTGAGGATTTGGATAAAATCCCCGAGAATGTGATTTTAGGTAATTTCTTACATATGTTACCATATAAAAGCGTATAAATCGAAAATTTTTAATAGGCCATCAAATGTGGCACTCCACATTACCCATTGTGGAGGTTTAAGTATAAAAGAAGCCATCTACCATGGTGCTACAATTGTTAGCATTCCCATTTTTTTGGATCAAAGGTCGCATGCAGTTAGGATGGAAAGAAAAGGCTTAGGAAAATATTTAATATTAGAGAATATGAGCAGAACACGACCTACACAAAGCAATCTGAGAAGGCTTGATCAACCCAAAGTAATCTGGAATATTTCTAAGGTTTGGCGTGGCACTTTATTGCAGGTATTCGCAAAATATCCTACAAGGATCGACAAGAGACTCCTCTACAGAACGCTATGTTCTGGATCAAATACACCCTAAGGCATAAAAATGGCTTCTTGTCGATTAGCCCTAAAGGGATGAACTTCTTCCAACGATATAATTTGGTCATAATTTTGTTTTTGCTTTTCTGTGCTTTCTGTATTGTTTGGCTTACTGGACAACTGATTTTGTCGTTCCGTTATGTTATTAGTGTTAGGAGATAATTTATAAGTTTTTCTTCGAGAGTGTTTATTGAGCCTGTAACGAATTCTGAGTGCTCAGGAAATGTTTTATGAATTGATGAGTGTTCGTATTGATACCCATAGTTGTAAGATTCGGTCTGTAAATCATCTCTACATAAAATCATTTAGCAAAAACAATGATAAAACGCAAGTGATAAGATAATAAGAAGTATTTAAATCGGAGAAATGACATGTAACCACGATACCAAAAATACACTACCCGACAAAAAAAACATAGACGCGGTATCGTTTTTATTTACGAAATAATGTTTATAGACATTATATAAAATGTAAATGAGGGTTATTAACACTTGTTATGTAAATAGTCCATTTATAGATATTTCTGGGTATTTATTGCTTTATGAGGGGTAATTGAGATTTTCCCAGATCAAAATAGGAATTTTAAATGCGACAAAAATTTAGACCCTGCGCATTTATTACATTAATATAAGCGAAAATGTTTTAATTTGATACTTCTCTTTATATGCAGCGGTTGTGCTGGTAAAGTGTACACATTTCACCACGAGAAATTATATTTTATAAAGTGTTTGCAATATGGGCAGAAAAAAGCAATTATCCTTCATAGAAAGGGGTAAAGTTCTAGCCTGGCACCAGGATGGTGTTAGTAAGAAGGAAATCGCTCGTCGGTTACGAAGAAGCGATCATTCTGTTAGAAATTTCCTAAAAGATCCGGAAAATTACGGCAAACCAAAAGGCCAGGGGCGACCGAAAGCTGTAACTGAGCGGGATGAACGCATGATATTGCGGTGTGCATCCAATTCTTCTGCGTCTCCGAGAGTTATTGCAGAACAGGCGGGAGTACAAACACACGTGCGTAATGTTTAAAGGATCTTAAAGGCGTCACCGGTAATATCACGGAAGGAAATGTTGAGAAAACCGCCACTTTCGGCGAAACACAAAGAAGCGAGGTTGAGATTTGCCGAAGAACACGTATCCTGGAAGAAACAATGGGAAAAAGTTGTATTTTCCGATGAGAAAGTCTCAATTTGGACGGACCGGATGGGTACTCGCATTATTATCATGATCCGAGAAAGGAACCAAAAGTGAAAATGACCAGACAATTAGGGGGTGGATCTGTGGTGATATGGGCAGCGATTGGATTCCGCGATAAAAGTGAGATAGTGTTTTGCACAAACAAAATTACATCTGTGACGTATAAAGATTTATTGCGTGACAATCTTCTACGTTTTGGAAACCAATGGGTCGGGCGCAATTTTGTTTTTCAGCAAGATAACGCGCCAATCCATAAAGCAGAAACCATTACCGAATGGTTTAAAGGGAGAAAGATTAAAACTTTACAGTGGCCGGCACGGTCACCAGACTTAAACATTATTGAAAACATGCGGGGTGAATTGGCACCTCGCGTTTATGGCGGAGGCCATCAATATTTCACGGTACAGGAACTGAAAACTTCAATAGTGACCGAATGGCAGAATATCCCTCAAAATTATGCATTAAATTTATATAAATCTATTAATAACAGACTATTGGAAGTGATTAAGAACAATGGAGGATCTACGCATTACTGATCACTCATTTGTTTATTGTTTTACTTTTGCAACAGAGCGTCTAAATTTTTGCCGCAGAAATTGTTTAAACATTGGAGTAATAATTTATTATTTAGTTCATATATTACTGGAGGAGATATTTTTAAGTTTATTTTACTTTTACGAATAAAAACTTAATTAGATATCTTGCTAGTTTCGCAAAGAAATGTTGTAACCCTTAAAACCCGTAAAACATCTTACCGCGTCTAAGTTTTTGTCGGGAGTGTACATTGCTATTATATTTAATACATAAATATACATTTATTTTACTTGTTATCCAGGTACAAACATTGAATAAGATATTATATAATGTGCTAACAACGAGGAAACTATACTCTATTACATCTAACACCAATTTGGATTTTTACTTGGCTAGACCTAATTGCCCATATAGATTAAAGGATATGGATTAACGTCTTGGGTCTCCTGCGTTGAGGGCAACGCTGGAGTCGATGGTCTAGGGTCAGGAGCGCTGCAACCTAGCAACCAATGCGTTATTAAGAAGCCTTTCCCCTTTAGCTCAACTTCACCCCGTAATTCTAACTTGAATGTTCCAAATTTATCCAAAATTTCCTTAGTGGCGTCGCTGATATGGATCTTGAGTGCTGAAAAATTGGGAAGGTATCAATAAATTCGTTAGAGAATCGAAACTAACGTTGCCCAGTGCTTTCCATTCTACTAGCCGTATTGACCGTGTCACCGAATAGACAGTAATGCGGCATACGCTGACCAACCACCCCAGCGCAGACAGGACCAGAATGAATCCCAATCCTAAGCCTCAGTTGGTACTCTGGTCTATGTTTGATCGTGAAAGAATGGACTGCGTCGAGAATTCTTAAGGCCATGAGGCCGATTTCTTTGGCGTGTTCGTCTCCGTTTCTTTCAGGAAGACCCGATACCACCATGTAAGCATCGCCAATTGTTTCCACCTTCAAAAAGATTCATAATTTGTTAGTTTAGGTTGCGGGCTGATGGAAAATTTACCTTGTAAACGTCGTAAAACCCAATGATTCTATCAAAAGTACTATATAGGTCGTTTAAGAAATCCACCACCTGCAATTTGGGGAAATTAAGCACAATCTTTCAGAGATCAGACAGCATCTACTTACTTGCATGGGGGTGCTTTTCGTGCATAAAGCTGTAAACCCAACGATGTCGCTGAAGTAGACAGTGACACACTCAAACTGTTCAGGTTGGACCATCTCCCCAGACATCAATTGTTGAGCGACAGGTCTCGGGAGGACCTAGAACATGCAGACTTAAAAAAAAATGAAGATTTTCAAGCGTGGTAGGTAGATTTAACTTCTAGAACGAAGAAGAAAGATTTACGAGATTATTTTTGATTATTCAGGAGACAAGTGAGAATCACCATCAACTTTGATGTTTTGGTCTTTGATTTTAAGTAAGTTATGACTGTTTTCAGGTAAATACGGTCATTTAGCAGAATGAATTGAATTGAATTTTCTAAAATAGTCTGAAAAAGATCTTTTCCGTCGTTCTACAAGCTTCATAATCTACTCCTCCACCTAACACATAACAATAGTACTACTTGATACAGTAGCTCCTCAGATCGGCGTTTCTCCTGGCTCAATTGCTCGGTCTTTTCCTCAACCAGTGCCTCTAAATTGTTAGCATATTGTTCCATTCGTCTCAAGAGGTCATCCATGAGGTTCTCACAGTAGCCCCTACCAATGAAAGTTAACATGTTATTAACAGCTCCCAAATGCTGGATAATCGTGGTCTCAGCAAAAGTAGATTTGAAAAATATGGATTTATCTTTAATTCGAGATACGTACTTCATAATACACCTCACGATAGCCCTGATGGTCTCAAAAGTAGGTCTTTCTTCTGGATTATCGCTCCAGCAACGTTCCATTAATTCCAGAAGAGCTTCGGGGCAATCGGTTCTGCCTACAGCTGGACGAAAGGCTGGGATTTCTCTCGCTGCTATTCTTGATATGATTTCTAAGGAGATACATAAGACTTGATATTAATTCATTAAGGGTTTTTTTTTGCTTAAGAATAGTGCAATGGAAGTTTTGGGAAATATAAGCTGCTACTGAGCATGGTGAGCACAAGACATTTGTTTCTCTGTAAAATATCTTTTTCTACCTGTTAGTTCAGGGAATTATAAAAAGTACGAAATTGGATGCACTTTTCGTGATGAAAGCATTGGACTTTCAACCAAATATTGCACAATAAGGAACAGCGAGGAACAAATGCCCTGCTTTGGACAGTTCCAACAATTGGCCTTAAGTAATGTCAAGAGCGCCCAAAATGGGCTTGGAAATTCATTGCGATAATTGGAGACACGCAATTTTGTTGAGAAATACTGAAAAATATTGGAGAAAATGATTCGTAAAGAATAACGAAGACACAAAGAAAGATATTCCGGTAAGAATAAAAACCAGCAGTGCTAAGGAGGAGTGGAGATTTCCTTTGTCGAAGAGACGAAGTTTCTTGGGAGTATGATTTGATCAAAGATTTAGAAAGAAATCTAATTTTCTTCGGCAAGTGGACAAGGTTGTATGGGAAAATTTGCAAAGTAGACGTAGATCTATGGTAACTTATAGTTCTATGGTACGATGGAGGAGAGTTAATAGAGCATATAATATACAATTAAAAATTAAAAAAGAATGCTGAAGAGGTTAAATTTGATTTAAAGCAAGATTTGCGGACACACCTTTTATTTGGTGCGCTATTTCAAAATCGTGGTACTCAACATTGTACATCAAACGAGTTAGAAGCGAAGCAGTTAATTCACTATTCGTAGTTGGCAAATTTTATTAATGTTTGCTTTGCAAAGGATGAAATAATTTTTTAGTCTGATTTGTCTTCATCTTATTGTGACCAGACAATGGCTAAATGGCGATAACACAAAGTTGGTGTTCTAAAAAGGCATTATCTCCCATATGTTTCTTAGGCTCGACCAATAGTAGAATTCTGGCTAGATCTCAACCGAAATGTTTGCAAAAATTGATGTAAATATTGTCCAAAGTGAATAAGGAGTGTATTGGCAAAATTTAGCCCAATTATAACAATGATTTATTATCTTTCCTTTGTATTCAAACTTTTCGCAAAGCTTCCAATCAAAATTTTGACCCAAAAAATATTACCTTGTGGATCCAAAAACTGCCTTGCTGCCTGAAAAGGCCCACCTCGTAATATTATCTCTTCCAAAATGATAGCGAAGCTGTAGACATCACCTTTTTGTGTAGCTGGCGACCCAGGGATTATGGTCAGCGGTAATAGTTCCGGCGAAACCCATAGCAGCTCTATGCAATTAAGAAAACGTGATTTAATACAACAAATATCTGCTACGGGTTATAATGCTTTATGATCGATTTTCCGGCAGGATAGGGAAAATTTAAAAACACCCTGTATATATTCGAATCACTTACTTAAATAATAGTTAGCATCCTTAATCACCTCCGTGGGAGTCGTCAGCGTTGTGAGTCCGAAGTCCGATATTTTAAGCACGAACCTACCATCAATTAAGCAATTGCAAGACCTCAGCTTCCCATGCACGGAAACTTCCGAATTGTGTAAGTAGCTCATTCCCTGCAATCGAGTCGCCAATTAAGGAATCTAATCAGTCGTGCCAAGAACAGCTTAATCGACGTGGAATCACGTGAATTGTTGGAAAGTTCCTGCGTGTCTGGAACGTACCTTTACCACGTCGTGTATGAGAGACATTCTGAAATTCCAATCCAGTTGAATTGCCTCGTTTTCCAAGACGTCTTTTAGGCTCCCCTTGGGACAATATTCGGTTAAGATTAAAACGGTTGGACATTCGATGCATGCGCCGAGAAAGCGGACTGTATTTTCGTGAGTGACGTCTCTTACCTGAAAATGATTTTTTCAATTTTTTCAAACTTATTTTGCTCCAGATTTTAAAGATAAATATTGTTCAATAATCAAGGGAACTACTGATCTTCAATAGGAAGTTTTAATTTTGCTATGTTTGCAATTGAAACATCATATAACGGAAGTTTGTAAAGTAATGAGAGAGAAAAACTGAGCTAACCTGCTTGATCTCCCACAACAATTTCTTATTGATATCGACCTTCTTCTTGCTGATCTTCTTGATAGCAACGCGGCTTCCTTTGTAGATACCAACAGTTGTGAAAACCGGCGACGGTAACAAGGAGTTACAAGAAGTGATAGAGCCTCTTCCACTGCGCAGTCCAAAAGACTGAAGAAAAAAAAATTAAATCAAAATACCGTTGTTTCTTCCAGCGCAATAAAACAAGCAAATGCTTTTAATGCGCTTAATAATGATCCTATACCGTGTAGAAGTCCACCTCTGTAATTTTCTGCAGGCCAGTTTTCGAGCCGAACGGTCTACCAACCTCCAAAAGCACCTCTTCAGGTCGTATCTTCCATCTCATGTTATTCAAATCCGCCGCTAAACGCATGTGTCTTGCAAAGAAATAAGAATCTTACTTGAAGGTTGTTCTAAGTTAGTTATTGAGGCTTACTTGTAAGCTATGCAGATGATGGTGGTAGCGAACGCGATAATCACTCCGAATGCAAAACATCCATAAAGAATCATGAAATGCGATTCTTTGGGCGTGCGTTAAAATAGGTTAGAAAAGATTAATTATGGAATCAAGAAAAATCTGTAATTTTGGAAGAAAAATTTTGAGGCTATATGGAAAATTTGCTTATTTGAGCTCACCATTATCTTTACAATCTGGATGATTCCCCATGAAACCGCATTTGGGAACATCGGGGGGCGGATCTTCCCTACCACCAGGCCAGTGGATCCTTTGTCCTTGGACGGGGGAGTATTTCCTGTGCAATCCGTAATAATGAGCGACTACTTCAAACTTGCCAGTTATGGGATCCAAGTCCAAAATTGAATAATCCGCGTCTCTATCACCGTTGTCGTCTATTCTAACATGTCCTGTTATGCCTAAATTGTAAAAAAATATGAAGAATTATGTTTATGGGCTAATTTTGAAGCCTATGAGACTTACTTATGAGAATTTGGAAGAGCAAAAAATTGTTTCATTCTAGCCTACTTGATTGATTGGTAAAATTGAATTTGACGCTCATTATTTTTTTTTTTTAAGGTGTAAATCCGAAAAAGAGGAAATGGTATTCATGTTTTAATTGTTTCAGAGAAAAATCTTTTTTCAAAATTAACAAGCTCTAACTTGACTGGTTTAATCTAAAGTGCCAAGTTGCAAATTGCAAAAGCAAATTTCAAAATAAATGCTTTTTTATCAAAGATGGTCTCTTTCATTTTGATTTGTTCGTACGTGAGTTTGTTGATACACAAAGTTGGTAGTGGATATTTTGAATGATTCATAAAACAATTGTTTGTTTGATTTCTTCACAACCAGTTACATTCCTTGTATTAAAGCATTCACTGTTGCATATCTCGGATACAAATGTATCAAAATGAAAATTTACGGCTGCTTTATTTCAAAGAAGAGTTTTCAAACAAATTTTCGAAGGATGGTTATTATAGAACGAACATTTTTTGTTTTAAAACAAAATTTGACCAGTCTTGGGATTTTTTCATAAGATCATTGCGGCACATACGGCATTATTCCTGGCGATGGCATCTCTAAAAGTAATTTCGGTCCGGTAATTCTATATATTATGGATTCTTTCACCTAAATTCAAGTTAAACGATACGGGGATCGTATAATAATTCTGTTTTTCGTAAAAGTAACCTTTGACAAGAGCCTTGTCGAATTTTCAAACAGATACGCCAGTTAGTTTGCGAAAGACGGCCATTTAAAGTGAACAACAATGGAAGAAATCGGAGAAAAGTGGGACCCGGTGATGTTCATGGGGACTTTGCCGACTACAAAAGGAACATTTTTAATGAAGCACGAATAGGTCGTCCAAATGAGGTCACGATACGCTAATGAATGATCGGAGATTAAAAGTGCGTGAGATTGCTGAAGTTCTGGGCGTCCGAATTGATGGGTTCTTAGCAAAACAAGGAAGATCTCAAAAAATTATTCCTGAAGAAATGTTGGCCGTAAATGACTATCCTTCAAAGTCGATTAATTGCGAATGGTCGAAACTATTGAAACATGGTCAAGAATCACCTCCGTCCAGGTCGGCCTGTTAACGTGATCACTTCAGATATTATTGAAAAAACCAAGTGTTTGGTACTGATGGATATAAGATTAAAGAAGCGACAATTAGCAGCTTTATTAGGAGTTTCATCACGGTTTTCAGAATTCCACGAGTGAACAATTTTTGGCCAGATTCAATTACCAATCGACTCGTCACCAGAGGTGAAACTTAGGTCTTAGTCAAAACAATAACTGATGTAGTTGCCTATTAAGAGTTCCAGCCTTTCCACAAAGCTTAAAGTCATCCCTTCCGCTGGAAAAATAATGGCAACTATTTTTTGAGGGATCCGCAAAGAATTTTAATGATTAATTATCTAAATGAGAGCATCAGAGATCCTATTAAAGCGAGAAGGCGCTAAAAACTGATACAAAGTTGTCCTGTTGCTCTACGACAATGCACTAGTCGAGACTTTAAAAAGCTGCCACTGCTGAATCTGGGCTTCATAGAAATTGAGCATCCATCTGATAGTCCAGATCTAGCTCCTTCTCTAAGGGAAACAAAAATTTATGGGATATGATGAGCTTATAGCGGCTGTTGCAAGGTAAACCAAAAGAATCTTTTATAATGGATTAAAGATTTTATTGAAATGATGTAATACTTGTATCCAAAAGCAAGGGGCCTATTTCGACAAATAAATGTTTATATATGAACTAGAAGGCGTAATTCCCCGAACGTATGGACTTCTTAATGTTTAAAAGTAGCTTATTTTCCACAAAATAGAAGATTTAATGAATTATATTTATTTGTTTTAAATTAAAATTGAGACAACATTCACGTGATCTTGGCACAATATTCCCTTCCCTTTTCTTATATCGTAGAAGCGGGCTCCAGGCGTAAAAAGAAATTTAAAAAATATAAAAAAACAAAGATTTTTTTACTCTTTAGGCGTGACAATATAAAAGTGACTAATTATGGAGAAACCCACTTAAAAAATTGACTAGTAGTTCATAAAAACCTCAAAACTGATTTCCATAGCTACTGCCAAAACAAAAGAGCTGATGTTTAAATTATACTTTGCATCCGGCAACATCTCCGGAAAAAATTAATTTCTCAAATTTGAAAACTCGCATTTGAAAAAGTTGTTTTAATTACTAAAAAAAAAAAAACTGAAATTTATTGAGATTGCTGTAAATTACCGTGAAAATCTCGATTCCACATCCTCCGAGTTATAGCCAAACCGTCTCTGATATCTTCTCCTTCCACGATGGTTTCGTTAAGCGCCATTCCTAAGAGGTAAACGCCATCGTAGAAAGCACCAATTACAAAGTTCACCTGAAGCCAATTTCTTGTTTCAGTAATCATATTAGCGTCTGTTTGGACATATAAATTATTACTTTTAACTTGCCTTTTTATTTTGCGCAATTTAATTATGAAAATAGTAATAACTTGAGAACCAATTATAACCTATAATTTTGCAAATTTAATACCCAAATCAAAGTCGGGAGGAATACGCCCCATCGTCTTGTTAAGCTTTTATTAAGGCGATGAAGACGAAAATCGAATACATTGCAGATATGAGGTCAAACATAAAGCTGCGAAGATATGGCCACTTACTGCTTTGATGACCCGTCGTTATTTGCTCAAGTTATCCTTACACGTCTTTTATTATCGTTGGCTAGCACTTGCCTTGCTATACTTTACGAGATAAGGAAGATTTCTATTTGTAATTCATTTGCTGGCCTTCTTTTGAAAGCAAACGAGCGATACAATTTTCCGTATTTCGTAAAGCAATGGGTTTTGTTGAATACCTTGAATTTAGCTTTACGCCCGGTATTATCAATCCCATTTGGAAAGGGATTTAGTTAAAGGTGCATTTAAATAAGCGAGTTATATTGTCAACGAATTAAATGCGAATTTAAACCTTTATTTAAATTCACCCCTATTTTCCAAACGGCAACGAATCTGGGTGGCAAAGTTCAAGTTAAGCTTTCGTAACATAAAAATCAAATGAAATTGAAATCTTCACACGGCGATAGGCCGACTTGAAAAAGAAAACAACGTTTTTATTCAATACACGGGACATTTAGCATTGTGATCTAACTGGGCAATAAAATCCGTAACGACGACGTCCAGGATCTATTCGAGCGTTTAAATTATGCGTTGAATCTCACTTGGATAAACAATTGACATAGAAATTGTGCATTTATGGAGCTCCCAGGAGAGAAATGTACCTTGGAAATTAGGTCAGAGGAAATCGAGTTTTCTATCTAGAGCGTGTAGAATTCCTACCCTTTGAATCCTCGGAAAGAAAACTGTGACGTATAGGTATCTTCTCGAGGATTAAATTTATGCTCTGATTTAATATTCTTCTTGAAGTGTATAGGAGGTCTATTTGGAAAAGAGTGCACTTAGTTGCCAGAAAGAATTGTCCAGTATTTAAGGAAATTTCTTATGGACAGCCCTTACCAAATGAGATAAATGCTGTTAGGTCAAATTAAAAATGTAGCCAACCTTGTTCTGAAGCTCCTGCTGTGTCGAAAAACTGATACAAGGACAAATTTCTTATGGACAGCTCCTACCAAATGAAATAAATGCTGTTAGGTCAAATTAAAAATTTAGCCAACCTTGTTCTGAAGCTCCTGCTGTGTCGAAAAACTGATACAAGGACAAATTTCTTATGGAC
>LR737407.1:771776-790152 GCA_902655005.2 Marronus borbonicus
ACTCCAGATACAACCGTATCTTCAGGATCTGTTATTATAACGCCAGAGAACGGCGACTCTGTCATTATAACTCCAACCACAACTACTCCTGGACCTATTATAATAGTGCCTAAAATAGAATCTGCGATAGGTGTTTCAAAATCATCATCTAAAGATGCATTTACAACATCAACAACGCCAGTTGTTAGTAATAATCTTTTGAATAAAATAATTCCAATAAATAAAGCACCCGGATCTGTTATTTTTGCTGCAGACTCAGATGAACAAACCGATTCCACTTCTAATAATGCCAACTCTGATGGTTCCGTAACACCAAAAACGCAGCTTTCTTCTGGACCCGTCAACATAACTCCAGACGGTGATTCTGTCGGTCCTACAATAGTAGAGTCAAAAGTTGCTGAGCAAGCTTTGATTAAACAATCTGTAATTATAACACCCTCAACTACGGTAACACCACCTGGAGTGATAATTACGCCAAGTTCCTCAACTACTACGTCTGGGTCTGTGATAATTGTTCCAACTACTACTTCTCCAGGTAAGTTGCTTTAAAGAATGCTTGAACAAAGGGTTACCTTTAAATCCTTTGTTTATTTGACGAGACAGGATTCTACTTTACCGATATAATTTTTTTGAGTTCCTTGGATTATTGCTTGGCAAATATTGGTCTATTCAATAATTTCGTAACGAAAATAGCTTTGAAGAGACATATAAATGCGAAAAATCTTGTAAAGATCTATTAATAAATTTGACATTGACGTTTGACAGATTTACAGAGACCTTCTTTACCGATCTTATTTTAATTAAAGTTACAGGAGGTACACCTCCGGACTGTACAGCCGTTGGCTACTATTGGGGACCAACCTGTACCCAATATTACAGTTGCATTGCTGTTTGGTGGTGGTATGAGTACAGGCTGGAGACTTGTAGTAGCGGATTATGGTTCAGTTTGGCAAATGGGACGTGCGTGAACCCGGCAAATAGCGAATGCGTTTAATATAATAGAAGGAATCACGTTTGTACATAGATATTGATCTAAAAATGGTTAATTTTTGCTCAAATAGTTATAATAGCTTAAGATGTGATTGAAACATTATGCCGGACCTGTATTAATTGTTGCCTCACATATACTGGTGTAAATTTAAAAGAATAGATTTAGTTGGAATAGTTTTAACATATCGGATTTGTGAGGGCGGTTCATCTAGGACCGGCTTAAATTCAATATTTAGATAGGTTTTAGGTTTATTTAGAATAGGTATAAATAAAAACTATAAAGAAAAATTAAGAATTGTTTTATTATTTATTTATTTATTAATATTTAACAATAATTTAATATGTTCGCGATGTTTTTTTCTTTTAAGTTTAATGTAGATTAAGGTTTCAAGGTTAAAAAATAAGATCGACTAGCATGTTTAAATAAAAAATGTTTTAAAATCGAGTTAAGGTATTTGCTTTCGGTTTTGTAACTTGTTTATAATGTAAAAACAATCCTGTTTTTTGCATCTTTTATCTTTTATTGCATTTTTTTTTGTCTCTTCATAATCTTCATAATCTTCAAATTTATGATAATAATTCGTGCTTCATATTTGTAAAAGGATTAAGTGGAATTGGTTTGTATAAAAAAATATGCAGTACCCCTTAAAATAAGCTACGTAGATACAAATGAAACAATCTTGCCTTTACAATTAAATGGAAAACGATATCATGTGTTTTTTTTAATAGCTCGGGTATTGCGTTTTTTATAAGTACAGTAAAATAGAGCTGTGGCTTTAAAATTGCTCAACCAAAAGTTTGAGCAAAGGTTCGAGCAGTGGAAAAACATAGGCACTACAACATCACGGGGCTTAAGGGGGCAGTTAAAAACTACAATTTCAATAATTTTTTATGCTAAAACTTTTGAGTTTATTGTAAGGATCTGCGGTTGTTACTAGCAACTTTCTAGAAAAATACATGGTAAAAAAAATTAAATTTTAAGCTATATGAAGTTATGAAGAAGACTAAGTATTTTAGAGCTAACCATCAAAAAAATATTGACGACAAATCCGAATAAATTAAAACAATACTAATTTGACATGTTAAAAATTTTGATATTTTAATAATACACGAAACTAAAACATTAATTTTGGTTCTATTATGTCTTCACAGTCGGAAGAAATTAAAAAAAAGATGTTCCAAAGAACCTTAACTGTCCTGTTAACTTGAAAACAAAAGGCTTATGGAGATTAGTATATAAAGCTTTTTTTTATCCTTCCTTTAGGTCATTTATTGCGTGGTTTCTCGTAGTTTTTTTTATGGAAAAAACTACGGTACATGTACAAATTAGTGGTGGTCCACTAGACTTGTTTCTTCTTCCGCCCTTTCTCTACACTTCCTTTCTCTTTCAAGCCAATTACTTTCTCTAATCCGCTTCACTTTTTATCTTTAACCATTGCTTTCCATTTCCAGTTCTCACATCACATTGTCTATTCGCTAGCACAATATCCATTCACTTCTTTTTCATCGGTCGTTCTTTTTTCTTCCACTTCCCTCCTCTAAAGCAACGATTGACCTGGCCCAAAGACGTTGTCTTCTGATGGCTGTCCGGATATTTCTTGTGATTCCTTATTTGTTGTTCTTTTCCATTTGTTATCCTCCATTTTTTTTGCTCCTCCTAATATTCTCTTCGTTGTTTTCCGCTTCTAGGTTCCTAGATTTATCTCGCATGGGATTGTTTTGTAAAGTCCTAATTGGGCCGATCCTATTACTTTAGTTTCTCTTATCTATGGTACTTTTCCGTTTATAAATTTTCATCCATGCGGGATTTAATCTTTTTTACCTTTCCATTGAGCTACCTTACCGCATATCCATGTATTTGATTTTTTTCTTTTTTTATTTACCAACAATCCAGACCTTTTTACTGTATTTAACAGCTTTTCAAGTTCTCCTTTTTAGTTTAAAATTAATGTTAAATCATCACCATATGTAACAATTTAGTAACAGCGCATTCCTTTCGCTCCTGAGGCTGTCTATCTATCAGAACTTTGTTACTGGCTCTGGTTAAAGTAATTCTGATCAACTTGTTGGTCTTCCTTGGAATTCTTAAACTGTTCATTGCTTCATAAAGTTGATTTGCTTAAGAGATTCATAGACTAGCCGAAAAGAGATAAGTAACAGGTGCATTGCCAGAGTTTCCTCGTAGCCATTGTACCGGAACATCTTGTGCTTGGTGTTAACTTATCATTCAACTTTGGAATTCATTTAGCCCACTCCGTACAATATACATATTTACCGTATTCGAAAATTATACTTGAAAACCACAAAATTTCTTACTGTTATCGCCCGAAATTTTCGTAACATTTTATTAAATTTATCCAAATCGATGTATGCGGATAGGAAAATCGTCTTTTTTGTGGCCAAAGAAGATGACCACGCACCACAATCTACTTACGATAATTGCTTAAGTAAGTATTGAGCGTATTACCTTCACTTAAAGTAATTGCTAGGTCAGCACAAAAAGGATTTAATATTAAAATCATGCATGCCATCTCGCAGGCAAGATCTGCACGTTTCTTGCTTATACGCCGAATCTTCGAAAAAATTACATATTTCGGTAGAGTACCGTAATAATAAGGCGTTGAGAAGTTGCTTTATTAAACCCAAAAGAAAGGTCGATTTAATGCAGATTGTGTAGGTACTTCCGTATTGTTTAACAGCTCACGAGATTGTATTAAGAATTAAATAAAAATCCGTTCAATTAATATATTTGCTTTTTTGACTATCTACTAGAACGTTGTTTTCGGACTAGGAAACTTGTTTTTAAAAAAAGGCAAAAAGAATTTAAAGTTTTGGAAAAAGTTGGTGGGTGACGAAGAATTTTAGAGAACCAAATTATTATTTATTATTTTTTTGAACATAATTCACATTGTTTTCGGCAATGTTAGGAGGGTAATATGGAACATATTTACAGAGACAAAACACTGCGACAGCTTATTCACATTATATGCCAGTGCTTTACTGCTGCCAATTACAGGCTCTGATAAGAATTATCAAATGTTGAGGATCGAAGGAAATAAAAAGTAGATAAAGGAGAACATGTTCCAGGACAAACAAAAATAGCCGAAAGCACCAATATCAGGCTCGCCAAAGATAGCAAAAATGATGCTATTGTTCAGCAAAGGGGACCTCGGGTCATGTAGCTCTAAAATGTCTCTTATTTGCACTAGGAAAAACTGAAGATCAAATCTGCCGTCTATACCAAGACGATCTGGAGATACAAACGCGTTGCCATCAATCGCACTTGACACCCAAATTTCACTAGGCCACTTCTTCAAGATCCTAGAGTAGTACTAAGGTTTATTAAAAGCATCTATTCTAACACATATTGCAATAGATGAAGGTGCAAGAAACAAATGGGAAAAAGAACCTTTCATTAATGCCGACGCTGGGCTCTAGTCCTTATCCAGAACCAATCAAAATTTGGGGAAAAACTGGGAGCCATATGCAGGAAGTCCTCAGTTACAGAGGGCGCATAATCATAATCTGGAGAATCTGGAGAACTATCTTCCCCCACCAGCGGAAGAAGATACCCTGAGAAGATATTCCAATCTATTTTGCTAGCGTATGCTAGAACTGTTTATGCGTTTGGAGTCTGAAGACCTTTGAGTAAGTTATGTAATCCGAGGCCCCACAAAAACGCCCCCTTTAATTTTGGCTTCATTGAACCGAGGGAACTTTTCATTTAGGAACTTGAATGTTGGTTTATTCTTATGCATAGCTTTCACAAAGTTTTTATTGAAGCCGAGCTTGATATGGCTCCAGGCTTAAGCAATACTCTTCGAGGTTAATCTTTGTTGCTGTAGTGCGAATCGATTGCTCTGCTGTTCCATAGGGAAAGAAAGCAGCAGTTCTTTGCACATCCCAACTGCAAACTCAACGCAACCACGACCTTTGGGTCAGCATAGCTTTACCAGCCATACTTGATGTAGTTAGATAACAATCCTTTCTAATAGCAGCTTTACATTGTCGTAAGTCTTCTTTAAATCGAAATACTCTTCGATGCCTTTGCCCTTTGGCCCACATTATACATGGCGTCTTGAATTGGAAGGTACGCAATAATCTCTGCATCCAGTAAATTCTTTGTCCCCAGACCTTCCTTTAACCTTGGTAAAACAAAAGAGAGCAGCAAGATGTTTGGAATTGAATTGGAAGGTGAATAATTGCCACTATTACCTTATATCTGCTAGCTGCTTTCATAGATATCGTTTTTCCTTTTCTGCCTTGAATAACTACCACATTGCATTGAAAAACAAGGAACTATAAACTCAATTACATAACCTACTTGCTTATCTAGATTCATATGAAATTAATACGCAATTACAAATTGGATAATTAGCCTTATTTTTTAGCCTTGGTGTGTATACACTGATGCTTATAGAACTTGTAACGAGAACCTAATTCCTGCAGTGAGGTTTCTGGAGTGTTTATTCTTGATGGTGACATGGTAATAGTTTTTTGGGGTATCGTTCAGCATTGTAATTCAAAGACTTCAACCTCATCCTTGCCACGATACCTCGTTTAAACGTGACCCAAGCTTCAATAAATAAGCTATTTATTTTACTCAAGATGAAAGAGTACGAAGGTCATTGTTTTCCATATTAATAGTCCCACTCAGTTGGTTTCCAAATGGTTGTTTGAAAAACTTATTGCCAAGAAAGTTTTAGTCTTTCTTTGGTGTAAGTTTAATGTTTTCAAATAACTTTTTACGATGAAAGCAGTTTTGCACCATTAACTTGGAAGTCAAATACATTGGTACAACCTTCCATAAGAAGTTTTTGTGGGTTTCACACATCGATCATAAGATCAGTAGAGCTAGTACTGCATTTGGACACCACTACAAAATGCTGATGCGGACTCAGAGCAATGAGGTGAATTAGTACCGGGATGCTTAACATATGCAGCCATTGCGATCGGATCCAAAAAAGTGATGCGGATACGCAGAGGTGCTTGGCCAAATAACCCATTCGCCTTGTTTGTAGGATAAGTAATTACGGGGGTATTTCAGATTTTGAGTACAACCTTATATTAAGCATAAAATTTAATTCTAATTTTTTCATTCGTTCCAACACGACGTGTACAACATTTTGAGCACTATTGTAGAAGATAGAAAATATAAGGTTTTAATATATTAATTATGTATTCATAAAAAATATATTCGCAATGCCTTTGGCATGCTTTGCTACGAATACGTAGAAAAAACCAACATTCTATACCACTGCTTTGCGTAGATTAGCAATTCCAACGTAGGTTTTGTTTTTTCAAAAAGAAAATAAGTGACTAACGTAACATGATAGCTGTCTTGATTAACTGGGATTATTGAGTAGAAACAGCTGAACAAATTGTTGGTGTTAGCTTCGTTTTATTGGCTTGTGAGATGCGTAAAGACAGGAGAATATATTGTTGATTAGGTGCGTTTCTTTCTTTGTTTGAAATATGGGTCACGTATGTAACAGTAACCTTTTTTTTTTTAATTTTGGTATTCCTGTTAAACTGCCCAGAAATTATATGGAAAAGCATCAGTGGAGACTTTAGTATTAAATCTACCCAAAAATAATAAAGCTGGATTCTGTATTAATTATGGAATATTAATCTTCTTATATTAATGTTAATATGGCATAGTAGCATTTAAAAATATTTATGGCTATTAAGAACTGGAATGACGTTATTGAGCTACAGCGTAGCCTTAATACGATCACCGATTGGTTTGCCTGTTCTAAGCTGCTGGTCAATGTGAACAAGTGCTGCTACATGCCATTCACAAGGAAATTTAACTCAATTCCTTCCACTTACTCCATTAACAACCAAGCACTTCTGAGAGTTAAAGAATTTAGCGATCTTGGAGTTATTTTTGGGCCGTATATCAACCACCTTTGTATTTCCGCACCGGAAGTTTTAGGCTTCGTAATGCGCACCTGCAGATACTTTGAGAATATATCCCTTTTAAAAACTTTATTTTGTACCTTTGTTGTAAGCAAACTCGAAGACGTTTGGTCCTGTTTGGCCACCGCACAAACCTGTTTGGTCACCGCACTACATCTATCTACAACTCCAAATTGAGAAGATTCAACGGAGATTTCTCAAATTCTTATCCTTCAAGATTGATGGAATTTATCCAGTGCGGTACATCGATTATGGTGCTCTTCTCGATCGACATGGGATGCACACCGCGGCTTCCCGTCGGGAACGACAGAGAGCACGTTTTGCCTGGAAGTTGGTGCGTGGCGTCCTTGATTGTCCCGGCTTGCTTTCTTCCTTGAATTTTCTAGTTCCTCGCACATCTTCACGTTCTTCTCCTACTTTCTCCCTTCCCATACTTGGAACAAATCCTTTTCTCCCATTACTTCTATGTGCCGCATAACCGACACATGTATTTTTTAGTAAAATTAATGAGTTTTGAGTTATTTTCCTTTTACTGTTTTTTATTTTGTCTTCAATTGCTATTCTTAGTATTGTACGTATTTTTTTGTATAACGTTGTCGTGTAACTGGAAGCCGTTGGACAATAAACTATTATTGTTATTATTATTATTATGCACATGCCCAGTATATCTAGAGAAGGTTACAATTTACCATAAAATCAAATAAAGGTAAATCTTAGAAAATCCCTAAAAATAATGCTAATATGGTAGTGGTGAAGTCACGGCAAAAGCAACGTGAGAAAAAGAAAAATATACGGGCAAGTTTCTACCTACCCGGCGCCATAAGCGTGTTTTTCTCAGCCTAACTTCGTCTTCGCCGACGGTGGTCTGGACCCCGGTCCATCTTCCTCCAGTACCATTTCTTAAGAAATCTTGCTGGGATCTTCGTGTCTGGGTGTGTAAAGGCGCCAGAGTCTTCATCCTGGACTCCCTTCTCCACTGTGTTGTGACTTGTGCTTTGTTCCGGTAGGCATCTTTCGGACGACAGCGTTTTCCACGTAAGCGTCTCCTCAAAGAGGGTTTTTCTGAGTTTATAAGGAATTCCTTCAGATTTTCGGTCTCGCTCAGGTATGTTAGTGGGTCCAGCGAGGTGCGTCGGTATACGTATGTGTGACTTGTGCAGTGTGTGAGTTAAGACGAGAGTCTGACTGCATTGAATGCCCTGTTTTGAGCTCTTCCGAGATGCTCAGCGAAATCTTTTGTCGATGAGCATTCCAAGATACTCGATCTTGCTATTCTAGTCGATCTCCATCGCTGTGACTCTGATCTTAGGAAGCGGACCGTGTTGTTTTCAGGCAAATGCAATTGTTTACGTTTTCCTGGGATTAATCGACAGTCTCTGGACGTCGAAGAAGTTATTTTGGTCAATTGTGCCTGTGCAAGTTTGACCGCTAACTCGGTGTTTTGCGATATTGCCAGGATTGCTGTGTCGTCTTCGTAAATGGCGTTTGGCACTCGTTGATCATTTGGTTTTGGAATCTCCATGATGTAGATCGCGAACAGAACCGAGCCTAAGGCCGACTCCTCTCTCAGAAGATTCCGTCCCATTTACAATTGTGTGTAATTTTTAATCCTTGAGGTATGATCTGATCTGAGTCTTAGCCTTATTCTTCATGAGTAATCCTTCATATCGAATGCCTTTTCCAAGTCCAGGGATACCTCTTAAAGGCAATAGTAACTTGATCCGTAATACAGTACAACTGAGAACTTTCTGAGAATGTTCTTGATTTGAAGCCAAACAAGATATTCGTTGATTTTGACCAAGAGCAGAGATGTCTTGCCTTCTTTTCGAAACGACGAGCCAGGTATTTTTGGTGCCCTCTAGTGTCAAGAGATACATGCCTGCCGCTTAGAAAGCAGCTACAAAAGACCAGGTACTGTTTCCTAAGTCATCTCTCCAGCAGTTCTTGGACTTCTTAACACGATCTCGCGCGCGCAGCAACTTTTTCATATCTGGTGCGTTCTTTTTAATATTCCGGGTTACTCATGTTACCCAAGACGTATTATGTAGTAGAAGTATTATAGCTAAATTAATAATAATAGCAAGGACTGTGGCGTAGTATGGTAAACAACACGTAAGTATCGGCAATCTCCGCACCACGCAAATTTAATTAATCCGGGACGGCCATTTCAAGGACACGAACGGTCCTCATCATCAACCAGTGACCGAATTCGGTCATTATATAATTAATTAAATTTGTGGAGGTTGCCGATACTTGTGAGCTAAATTATTTGATTTTAGTAAAGTTTCTTGGAGTGGATAGGGGCTTATGAGAGGTACATTTTGAAATTATTTTCATAGTGTACAGGTGTCCTCAAAATACAAGACATATCGTTTTAAAAAGAACAGCCTGTATATTATTTTATTTTAGGTTTTTAGGGTGGAAATACAGGTGAGGTCATTAAGGTTTATCTATCATAAGCCTTCTTCAAATATTTTGTATTTTGTGAAAATGTAGTACCAACTTTAACGTGTAAATTCTCAGTAAGTACTTCCTTTTTTTAGACCAAACTCTTAATTAAGATTTGTGTTGTTACACTTGCTACTAGCCTATACGAGGTGTTTTGTATTTTTGGGAAATTCTATAACGAAATCAAAATAAACAACTCCTCCAAATAATTAATAGATTGGTTAAATTCCCTCTAAGTAGAAGTAGATTTAACAGAGAACTTAAATTCATAAAAAACGTAGCTATTTATAACGGTTACTCTTCTATAGAAGTCGATCGCATGCTTAAGAAAGTCCAACGTAGGCTTTACGTAAGAAATTCCACGACCTTAACCCCGGTAGAAACTAATAGTAAGAAATTCGTGAAACTCCCCTTTCACGGCATATCGAAAGGCGTGAGGAAGGTTTTGAAGAGTCAAGATATGAACGTATGCTTCGGTTCGCGCAACACACTTAAAAATCTTCTCGGTAATCCTGAAGATAAACCGAAAATGGGAGAAAGGTATAAAGTAAGAAAGTATAAATAGGTATAAAGCCTATATTGGTCAAGCGAAAAGAGCGATAGAAACTAGATTCAAAGAACACATAAGAAATTATCGCTACGGCAGATTGGACGCGTCGAGTGTGGCACAACATATAAATGAAACCGGGCATAGTATTAAATTAGAAGACTTAAAGTTGATTAAAAACGCAACGTCGCCGCGAGAATTAGATGCGTACGAGACAATTTACATAAAAAGTAATAAAAATCTGATGAACAGAGAAAACGGACCGTTGTCGTACTCTGTCCTTTTTGACCTTTTGCAGTAGGCTGGCACTCGTTTATATTTTGGGTCATAAAAGAGATCTTCCCGTCCATCTGGCCGTGTTTTTCGCATGTCGTAGTTTAAGACGCGTAGAGGGTAGAATTAGGCACTTGTAAAACAATATTTCTTCTCGGAAGAAGGGATAGTTCATGCATGTTATTTTTCGCACGTCGTAGCTTCAAGGCGTGCAGGAGGTAGAAATCTGTTCTAAGAAGTAGGGATAGTACATGCATGTTTAGTTTTAGAAATAGTTTTTTCTCACATCATTCGGTCACCGGTTCGTGTCCTCGAAACGGCCGTCCCGGACTATTTATTCTATAAATAAATTAAACTTGTGTGGTGCGGAGTGTGCCGATACTTACGTGTTGTTTACCAAACTACGCCACAGTCCTTGCTATCATTATTGAAATCAAAATAATTTCAGAATGTACCTCTTATTCACTCCAAAGATAAAACTTAGCCGTAATATTTCGCGTACGAATAACGTTAATGACCCTGTATATTGCTATATCTCCTAGAAATAAATATCGGGCCTTCCATACATAATGAAAGGTAGAATTTAATTATATTAAAATATATTACATTAATCATAATCGGTATTACCCATTTTTTTTTAACGTGTAAGTCAACATTTCCAAAAAATACTGTTGACATTTTAAATGGAAATAACTTTTCAGAGTGTCTTCGCGATAAATTGGACAAGTTTTAGAAGTAATATCTATTTTCTCATAGCTTACGGTCCTTTCTAATACCTAACTGTCCTATGGCAATAAGGTACAAAAAAGCCCAAGCCAGAAGTATATATCACCGACTGCTGCATAGAGAATGATAAATGTTTATTTTATGGCTATGTAATAATTCAACCTTTACGTTTTCCTTCCTTCATTCTTGTAAGGTTCTTGTAGGCCTGTGAAGGTGAATAACAGCGGTGTTGAGTTGCTATCTCCTAGGGTTATGTAAGTTTGTGGTTTCGTTTTTGTTCTCTTATTTCCATCATTGGATTTTCTTGTGTGCAAAGTGGGAAGATTAATACTTAATTAATAAATCAAATGATTTATTCACCATCAAGCTTTATCGACTTATTTGCTCACTAAAATCGCATATACCCGGTGTTTCATTTTCTTTCGGTGTGTTATTGAATAAGGAGATAGTAACGATGAGTTATACATTAGAATAACGCCGTCTTAGATGGGGTTGAAGTTAAATACGGAGTACGGCAAGGATCTACGCTTGGTTTCTCTTTATTTGTATTACACAGAAACGGATTACTCGTAGAGATGGTGATTTTTGTTGGCAAGCAGCGGCGCAGACCGTACAAGGTCGGTCGATGTTAAATGTAAACCGTTTGGTACGTTTGGGTTAATTTCGTGACGTTGGCAATTATTTGGATAAACATTAGGATGAGGATGGAGCTTCAAAATGAGGTAAGTTCTTTTTGCATACAACAATCCATATCTGAAGCGGATCTTTGAAGTGCTATGGCTTCGATGGTTCTTGTAAATTTTGTATGATTTCAATTTTTTAGTTTCTTTTGTATGGTTGTTTATTTTTTTTACGTTTTTGTCCGACAAGCGAAAGGCATTATCTGCGAAGCTCGTGTGATAGTAGATTGCCCTTACGCTGTTAATGTACACTGCCGTTCAGTGAAGTTCGGTCATACAATAAAAATCTATTATATCACACTGTATACAATTATTAATACATAAAATTAGAAAAATATTAAGCATACACTCTTTTCTAAGGGATTAAAGCCATAAATTATTATGTAAAGTAGAAATATCGCGACAACCACAATAAAGTCCCTTTTATTATCAGTGCAAGAATTTCTCTCGGAAGTACCGATCTTTTGAAACGGGTCGTTTGGGGATTATTAACGAACAATACATTTAGGAAATATACCGCAGCATCGCTCTTGTTCATTTATCGCAGGCGTAAAGATATAAATTTGCTTCATTTTACTGTTAAACGTGTGTTGGTGTGCATCTGTCGTTTTTGTGCAAAAGTTTTAAGAAAATTTACTTCAAAATGGCACGTGGCAAGCCTACCAGTGTAGAAAAACGTTCACGCATTATTACGCTGGTTGAAGAAGGATATTCGGGGCGACAAATTGCTGAAAAAATAAATATGAGAAGTTCAACAGTAAATGACATCATAAAGCGATATCGGACAACTGGAACTATAGAAAATCGTGTTCGTCCCGGAGCATCTAGGAAAACAATAAAAGCTGAAGATTTGAGAATTGTATTATTAAGCAAACGCAATAGAAAATTAACAGCGCCACAAATAGCAGCCGAAGTCAATCGCGGCCGTGAAGAACAAGTTTCGGCGAGGACGGTAAAACGTCGACTTCAACAAGCGGACCTTCATGGACGTATTGCCATTCGAAAACCCTTATTACGCCGGGACAACAGAGCAAAACGGCTACAGTGGGCCCGTTCTCATCTAGATTGGTCGTTAGATGATTGGAAACACGTGCTTTGGAGTGACGAGTCAAAGTTTGAGGTTTTTGGGCAAAATCGACGAGTTTATGTCCGAAGATCTAAAACCGAAAAGATGATCCCGGACTGCATTGTGCCAACAGTGAAGCAAGGGCATAGTTCTGTGTTAGTGTGGGGATGTTTCTCCTTTGCTGGGACGCGAGATTCATGCAGATTGCAGGGTGTAACGAGGAAGGAAAATGATTTTGCAATACTCCAGAATCATGCAGTGCCATCAGGATTGCGTATAATAGGCCGTAACTTTACATTCACGCATGACAACGACCCAAAACACACTGCGTTAGTGTGTAAGAACTATCTGAAGGAGTAAGAAGAACAGCACACCCTGAAACTAATGACATGGCCCTCACAAAGCCCAGATTTGAACCCGATAGAGTTGTTGTGGGATGAACTGGACAGGAGGATCCGAAAAATATGCCCAACTTCACAAGAACATTTACAGAATATTCTGCAACACGAATGGATTAATATTCCACAATCCGTTTTAACAGAACTTATCGAAAGAATGCCTAGAATAGTTCGAGCGGTGATTAACAGCAAAGGAGGTTTTTTCGACGAAAAAAAAAATATAATGTTCAGTATGTTATATTAGGCCAGAATAACTTTTTATTTATTTATTTTTGTCTTTTTTACCTGTACATACAATAAAATTGCATTTTGTTTTTAGTTTCGTTTGTTTCTGTAACCTTTTCATGTTTTTTACTAACCGACCGAACTTCTCTGAACGGCCAGTGTACATGGATATAAATCAGTTTGCTCGCATCGCTTCTACTGCGTTGATGAAACCAAGCGTGTACTGTGGTGCGCAAACGACAACACAGAGTGTATGGAATACGCGCGATTAAAAAATACATACAACGGTATTCGTTTTTAAAATATCACGGCGGTTCCATAAAATGCGATGCTTGCAATGTGATCCTTATGGTTTACAACGAATAACATGTGGAATCAGCGAAACACAGGGAAAATGTAAAAAATGAAATACCATACCGGATTTTCGCGACAGATTTTATACTCATGTTAAGTGTTTGTAATTTACCGCAAACCATTGCGAAGCAAGAGGCAATGCGTTCATTTTGGGAAAAATATGTTCCCGCTTGGAAATTATCGAGCAGAAACCAACCGCGATGGCATTTCCCGCGCGTAATATTACAAGTTAGAAATGCCGTACAAGATATTATTAAAACTGAGAAAATATGGATAAACGTGGACGAAACAGCAAACGCTAACAAGGACAGTGTAGTACATGTTATATAACTTTGATCGACCGTCGATACCATTTCCATTTGTGCAGCAAACGCCTTATAAATACGAAGGCAGAAACTATAGTGCAAGTGGTAAAAGATGCTGTTAATTTAGTTGGTGTACAGCGAAGGAAGTTAAGCATATTTGTCTCTGATGGAGCCGCAACTATGATTAAAGTTGGCAGATTATTAAAAGCAGATTTTCCGCAGCTCCTTCACGTAACATGTTTGCTACATGGGTTTCATATTGTGGCAGATACCATCAGATTTAGCTCTCTGAGAGTAGACCAACTCGTAGCTAACACAAAGAAGGTGTTCCTCAAATCCCCTAAACGGATTCGCCAACTCAAGAACTTCTGTCCAGGAATTCCATAACCTCCTGAACCTGTATTAACCTGGCTTGCAGCGGTATTACTGTAAACATTTTCAGAATATCGAATCTTTTTTTTCGATATTGAAACCACAAGATTCTGAAGCTATTAAAATATGGCGAAAATTTGCGAAAAGTAATCTGTTGTTGGAGAATCTCTTGGAAAATTGTAGAATAGAGCATTACCTTTATCGGAAGCACTTAATACTCTCGATAAGTTGAAAACGGCCCTGGAAAGCTTGATAGATAATATAAGCAGCACGTATCATAGAAATTTACACCTGTTCTCAATAAAAATCCGGATCTGCAGAAAATGCGATTTGTAAACAAGGGTATAAGCGACATGCTCGATAGTGAAAGCTATGAGATGAGAGATTTTAAATACGCAGATATTACCTCACTAGATGTAGAATGATCATTTTCTAAATACAAGCACGTCGTAGATGGCTAAACTATCTCTACTTATTAATCTATATTTATGGAGGTGATCTGTCATTGCTAGTGATCAGTCGAATGTTGTTTTGAAGCAATCTTGAACAAAACCAGAATTAACAAGTGCCTTAATCCAGCTAAATATTTTGGGCACCTTCGACCTCCTATCCAATGATGTACTTCTTCCGGTTCGTTTCGGTTCTCTCCGACCAACATCAACTTTTTCTTTCTTATCGGTGATGTATTGGAGAGCTTTTTCTTCCGATTTCAATCAGGCGTTGGCAAGAGTATTCGATATTATGCTTTACTTAAGGAGAAAGGTATCGATGAAATTTCAAACATTTCAATTATAGAAAAACGTCGAAAATATTTACAATTTTATCTAGAACCGACAACAACCACATCGTATAATTTCTAGATATTGATAGAATTGGAGTTTGCGAATTGAATTTTTTCTGATAATAATCCATCAACCTCTACACGCAAAGCGGCGCCAGAATTAAATCTACCTCAGACTCGAGTCTGGAAAATTTTACATCGAAACAAGTTGGAACCAAATAACAATTCGTGTTAGCCATAACCTGGTTTATTTAGGAGGACTGGGGTATTGCAACTAGCACGTGGGAAAATTAGAGGACGACGAATATTTTTTAAACCAAATCATCTGGCCAGATAAACCAAAACTTGCCAATTCCGGAATCTAGAATAATGTGGTATTAATAAGGTAGGAAGACCACAACATTGTCCTGGATGGGCATTTTGGGAAATCGTTTCGTAGGACCAGTTATGTACGAAGAAAGCATGAATTCGGACTGGAAATTGTGGAGCTGCTGTACGACCGGCGAAATCTTCTGATTTAAAATTCTCCGGATTATTTTTTTATGGGAAGTTGTTAAAACCGATATTTATAAAGCTGTTGTCTCACAAACCTCTCAAGAACTTCGAGATAAAATTCAGAATGCCGATGTAATTCTTAGATGAACCGTACAAGGGGCAGCTCAAAATGCCGGAAGGCGTATGCAATTGTGCATTAATGAAAATGGCTAGTTATTTGAGCATTTACTGTTGTTTTATTTTCTGTTATTATCACTGTTACTTTCGTTTATTGTTGCAAAATTAATTCTTGACCAAACTTCCATCAAAATCTAGAGTACGACAATTATTATTTTGAACAACAAAATACTGGACTGTATTTAATATTTAAACAATTTATTTCTAAGTTTAAACGTTCAGATCCGAAACGCTTCAAACAATAACGGTCCTCATCCACACTCAAGACATGTCTTTGGTGCTTTTACTACTGACCCGATGTTCCCAACAGATTATCACTCGACTGTCCTACATTTGAAGACTTGAATTATAATCAGGTAATAGAACACCGGTGGAAAGAATAATTACCTGGGAAAGCGAATATGACGTAATTCAAAAAAATGAAAGCAATTTCACCTTCTTTTCTACCACAATTCCACTACGCTATGCTGTTAACAACTGGACAGAAGTAGGTCTATCTTCAAGGAAATTTTAATCCATGGGATTATCGTTTCGTTCGCGAAATATTGTGGGAAACGCTTGCTTTGTTGTATTTTCCTTCGAGTCAAGAGATAAAGATCGAAAAATGAGGTAAGAATGTTCGGTATTGCTGAGATACGCTGCATAGTCGGATTGCTTGCGTTTGTTACATGTTTTATGAAATATATCGCGGCATTTATTACACGGAAGTAGTCCTTTAGAAGTGGTTAAGGCGGAGATCGAAACACAGCTACTTCGTTCAAATATAGAGCCAAAGAAAATTTTGGACATTTTAAAGGATGCAGAACTTCCCTCCTTCAGTTTTTGCTAATAAAGCACCATCCGAAATGACTGTTTACGATTGGCATGCAGAATTGCGTTGTAATCGTGCTTCCATTAGTGATGAATAGAGTACGCAAATTCGGGTGCCCACCATCGGCGCAGCTAACGGATGGACTCTCGCATGCGAAACACTAGTCAGTATCCAGTTCGCCGCCACCTGGAGCGTACGAAATAGTAGCAGCGAAGTACTCTGTGTTCTGTTTTTAATAATGTCGAAGGGATGTAGAGTGAGAAAACAGCTATCGTTAAAGACAGTGGATAGGTTCATTAAGGATCATCCGGATTTGATTTACGACGGCGTAAAAAGTAAATGTTTACTGTGCGATATATATCTAACGTGCCGATGGTGCGCACCCGAATTTGCCCACTCTAGTGATGAATTTCGTGAAGGGCGAAGAAGTGTTGCGAACAGTGTGTCTTACCATAAGATAAAGTTTCGATTCGATTCTGCATGAACAGTTAGGTGTAAAAGAGATCCGTTTCCGATGGATTCGGCATAATTTGACCCAAGCACGAAAAAGGCACGCCACAGTGGGACGAATTAAAAGACCATATTATTTTGTTAATTTGCTAAAATTTTATGAAACAAAATAATTTGTTAGACCTACTTCGTGCTTGTATTTCCAGTTTTCTAATGATCAATTATTTTTTACCTGAGGCAGAATACTGCTTTACGTCTGAACATTATTTATAACAGATACCGATAACGAATATTGAAATCAAAGATCAATAGTTTAAAGATGCGATAAAAGTAAGTACAAATGATTAAGATAATTAAGTAAGTATAAAATCGTATTTCAAGATATATCTAATAACCCGAATTTGATTCCTCTGCATTATAATCTGGAAAATCACTGGAATTTGGAAATAATGACAAAGTCTCTGGCTACATCTTTTTGTGGTTTCTGGACATCCAATAAAGGATGATCTCAATGATGAAATGTAGGAATCTGAAGTTAGTAATAGATGGTGTCCTCGATTAAAGCTTACCTGCTATTTTTTTCTTTAGTGGAACTCCCGAAATTTCCCAAAACTCCTTGTTCCTGGCCTCCTGCGTCACCTTCGATAGTGTTGCCTGGCATAAAATTTCTTCTTTATGTATTAAAATTATGTATGTATGCACCATACACCACCGGCACGTGGAAATGTATTGCTTTGCCAATCGTTTGGAGAAATCCCCGAATTTATGCCTTTAATAAAATCTCTCCGAGAAAGTGCGAAAACCCTGAAAAATGTTTTCCAGCAAAAAACAACGTAATAACACCATCGTCCAAATTCAGCATTACGACAAAAGTATAGAGCTAGAAAGATTTTATACGATTTCTATAAAATTTAGTTACAAGGGCCACTTTTTTGTGAAATTCGCCAATTGTGGGACGTGCCAATTGGTGTGAGGTAAGGATTGATAGAATTTTGTCCTTTATTATAGAACTATTATCAATATTATACACGGGATAAATCATCCCGTTCGAATAGGCGATGAATTTTTTTGGAAATGAAACAGGCGAAGAAGCTGTTCTTTGAGGACTTGCTCCATGCAGCTGAACTTATTTTTCTGGTACTTATTCTCGGATTATTTTCCAATATTTGGAAAACAGCTTCGTCGTTTGTAACAGGACGATAAGTTCTGGGAACTCCGCTTTTGGACTACTATTGGTCAGATTTGAATTATGTTTCATTAGAAGTATCTTCTGATATCTGATGTTATAACTATTAGGATTGTTATATTTGGTTAGCAAAAGATGCTTGTATTTATGAATATGACAGCAGGATTCCA